>QOVD01001746.1:0-11807 GCA_003521225.1 Tuber microsphaerosporum | reverse complement strand
CTCACTCCCCCACTCCTTCTCCCTCCCATTCATTCAAGCACAGGCGCGTGCCGAACCACAGCCCCGCCAGCCCAGCCGCTGGGACGCACCCCCAATTCAACCCCCTCAACGTCTCCTCCCGCTATTGCAGATACTCCCGAGCGAGGAACAGGAGCTTGAAGAACTGGCGTGCAAGTATGTCAGTAAGCGCATGCCGATGGGATATTGGGCCGGGAGGTTTGGGTCTCTGATCGACAGGATGTGTGCTGAGCGCCCGGGTGATTGGGAAAAAGAGAGGGCCAGACGAGCCTTTATTGTTCTCGAGGGATTTGCGATTGGTGGGGGGAGGGCCAGTTTGTTGGTTTGTTTCCACCCCTTGTGCTTTTTTAAATTGTTTCTTCTTTTTAGTTGGCTTTTAGGGAGTGTGGCTTATAGTTGGGTAGGAGTTCAAGTCCCAGTATGAAGCTATAATGAGAAGCGAGACAGAATGGGAGGCGAGTGATGCTGTGTGACGTTGGAAAGGGGTTTTGGTTGTGTTTGCGGCGGGATTGATATTGGCTTACGCGCGGGATTGTAATGCCATTGGGTGGGTGCAGGGAGGGGGTTTCTGTGATTCGTGATACGTGTGATGGAAGCACTAAAATACTCTCTGTCACTTGATTTGCATTTGTATCAAACCTGTCGTCGAAGTTTCGGTTGGATTCCTTTCTCACGGTATTCTCACTATTGCCACGGAAGACAATCAACTTCGGGATGGGAGTAGCGAGAATTATTACTTAAACAAGGGATTTTTAGATTTTATTTTTTTCCCTCATTCCTATTTTTTTGGAGAAATTTACGTCTGATACACAAACGATTATCAATTGATGAAAGTATAAATCTAAAACCGCCATGTTTGGTAGGCCCAATGTCCAAATTCTGGACTTAAGTTTTTGGGCTTTGTTTTCTTAAGCCCGAGCTTACAATCCAAATACCAGTCATTGATTGATCCGATAACGTTAGATAAATTGTGGGATATCTTGTCCCATGGATATAAGCTCTGAGACTCAAGTTTTCTTCAAAGAATAACCGATTCGGCCTACTGCAGCCAATACAAATAATCGAGAAATTTCCTTCACATCTCCGAAGCATTGAACTTTGTCAACTTGTGGCACTAACCGCACCTTGCCCTTCACAATTAACTGGTTTTTCAACAGATACCCCATGAGAAGCCCGAACCCACACATACACCCAGGATATTTACGCCAATACAGTATATAATGAAGAATGCTGAAGGAAAGATAATTATCCCTTGGGAGGGTAATGAAAGGCACTTTTTGCTGCATCTTGTTAGGGAGTAAGGGAAGAAGTTCTACAGGGTCCTGAGACCTTGGTAAAATTTAAAGGATGGTTAATTACCCAATTTCAAGTGTCATTATTATTTTTTCCCAGCTCTATATTCCCCTCTAGCTAGCTATAGCTTAGCTAACCTCCGAGTTACACCCAATCAAAATACTATTCTACACCCATTGTTCCACCTTTGAAGTTTAGAATAACCACAGGAATCATATGTAGCCCTAGACACCATCAGTACCAGCGTTGTTTCAATTTCATGAGTGGCCTAGTAGTAAACTTGAATACCAAAGAAAAGCATATTCAGTCTTCCCAATAAGCTTGCTGTGTTATAATCAACTAAGGAACCCTACCTCCACCAGTCACTCAAAAGAGAGGTTTTGGAGGTATGTTTTGGATGTGACCTTTGCCCTCTAGGCTTTATGGATAATAATACCCCAAATAGCACAAAAAAACTCTCTTAAAACACACCTTATCCTCCCCAACACTCCCCTAACTATCAAACAAACAAGCAAGCAAGCCAAACCAAAAACAAAAACAAAAACAAAAACCAAAGGCAAAAAAAAAATCAAGCAAGTCCCTATATTCCACATGGCAAACAACAAAAGCCCCGCCTCGAAGCCTTTTACGAATGCAATGACACCCAGGCTCCAACCCCCGAGCATTCAAGAAACCGAACCTCTCGTACCCGCTCCATCCACCAAAGGGATCATCAGCAACGAGAGAGCCCGCTACAACCATCTACGCGGCGCCATCTTCTGCTTTACCCACAGCCTGGCGGAAATCCTGAATTCCTGGAACGACGGCGTCAAGCCTAGGCTCTTCCACGAAATGTTGCACACTATTCGTGTAGAGGTTGCCGATATCGCTAGCCTCGCGATGCTGGAGAATGCCAACTTTCGGGAGCTGTGTGGGAGGCTTGAGGAGTGCCTTAATAGGTTGGAGGCACTGAACGATGTGGTTAGGGAGAATTTGCCATGCGGGTGGGAGGGAGTGTAAAGGAGGTGGCGGGCGAGATTGGGTGTGTGGGTTGGGTTTATCCTAGTTCCCTTTGAATGGGATTTCGGTTACTGGATCTGTTTTGAATTGCGGTAGGTGGGTGGTCGGGTTACTAACGAGCGGGTGTATAGCGTGGATAAGTTCGAGGTTGTGTTTTATTAGTGAGTGCGCTATTGTAAATCCTAGAGTTGGTGGGACTAACGATATGTAGCTATTTCCAATCGTTCTTGGGTATCATGGGTTTGGGATAGTGTGCGGGGGGTGCGGGGGGGTTCATGGTTTATCACTCTCACCTTAGCTATGTACTGTACCGGTACAGCACTGGCTCAAAACGTTTCATCGGACAATGGTTTTTAAGCCATTTTCGAGTAGACGATTCCCAACTCTACCTCCTTGGAAACACTTGAAATCTTACCATTAGCTGGAAAATTACCATGCACCTAACCCCCTGGTAGAAGAGGCTCAAGGGATCAAGGCTGTATTCACTTCTTATAAATATGTCAAGTAGTGTGAGGGTGACTCAAATTTTTGTATGGGGCTCCATACAAAAAAAAGTACATGACAACTGATATGATACCTTACACTTAAAATGGCATTTTGTCCACTCCTTTACAGTATTTAAAAAATTTGTAACATCTCCCATGTTGTCTACAGGCTTACTGATGCACTGTGAAAATTTGGCATATTCTCATGGACATTGTGCAGTGAGAGAAGGTGGTGAAGGTGGATACCTTTGGTGCAGAGAGGGGATCGGGCAAAATTTTCCGGGTGGGCACTTTAACCAGTCATGAGATGCTGCTACTGTATAATGTCATGTGGTGTTTGAAGCCGGTCATCCTCGGTCAAGGATAGGTATAAACACTTTAAACAGTAGCCGCGTTCCCTATCCGTCCTTTGGAAACTAGCTTTAGAAGCGCTGTGGCTGAGCGGAATAGAGTGTTAAGACAATGCCATATCGACCCCCCACGTTCATGGTTTATCACTGACCGAAGGCAAGCTCGGAGCAATTACCAGACTAATGTCTACTAACCAGCGCACATCTCAACTTCCCTCTCTCTCCCTCCCCCACTTGTAATATATACCACAAACCAAGCTCTACCTGCGCTACTGCATAAAAAAAGCAAAATACCACCCCAACCACGCAATGCATGATTCAGCTCTACTATACAGGGATATCACAAAAGGCTAAAAAGCTCGAGAGTGAGATTAAAAATGATAAAAGTAAAGAGCAATTAAAGAAGATTAGCAATGAGTGAATCACGAATCACTACTCCTCCACCCATCCGCCCGTCCCAAACCCCATTAGCCAGAACAAAAAGACTCATAACCACACTACCCTTCCGTTTCCCCACCTCCGCGACCACCACCAGCGCCTTTCCGACGACGGCCTCTCAACAAATCCAGTACAAAGCTCAGACTCTTACTCCGTCCCCTGCTAGTGCCTTCATCCCGGCGCTTCTTGGCGCTCCCGACGACTACGGCTTTTAGCTGCGAGCCGGCTACGATCGGTCCCGGGAGTAGGGAAGAAATTGAGCGGCGGTGGGAGGGTGTGAGACTATTCTTCCGGCTAGATTGGGGTTCGTCGGCGTGAATAAGGTCGGAATGCATAGCGTCCGAGAGCGCCATGGAGCGTTCGGTCACTGCGAGGGAGGAGCTGGAGGTACCTCGTGCAAGTTGTGGGCGGACCACAGGATGTTCCTCAAGAAGTGGTGAGAGGGTATGGCAGGTGGAAGAGACTTCATCCTCGCCTTCGCTGCTGGAACTGGTAGTGTCCTGCCCGTCAAGGAATAAGGATCCGTTCTTCCGACAGGGTGTTACTATTCCCCGTTCTAGCACCACTGCAGAATCAAAATCGCTCTCGTAGTCGGATTCGTCATCCGGGTTCTTGGCCCTGCCACGACCAGAAGATATTATCCATACCCCGTAGAAGGTCAGTGAACACCCAGAGACAAACTTTAGCATTCTTTCCGCGTCGACGGTTTCAAAGTCTCTGTATAATATGGCTGATCCCAGGATTACGGAAATAGTGAAGAGAACGAATTGCGTTGGGATCACTTGAGTCGAGTCGAAGCGTTGGAGGGCGCGGTTTACGTATTTCACCTGCAGGATTGCAGTTGCAACTAGGACTATAGCGAAGAGGTATGCTATTGGGTAGGTGAAGATTAGGTAGAAAGATGAGGAGAGGAGGGATGATATTCCCTTTGTTGAGAGGACAGTGTAACCGCCTACTTTCTGTTAGTCACCCTATTGCGCAGGAGGGCAAGGGGGGATACCGAATAACCCGACAAGCCCTAGGTCAATAAATATGTACCTCCTCCCATACTTTGGAGAAAGATACAGAAACAGCGCGATAAGGCCACACGTGATCCCAAAATAAACTTCAAAGGCGGTTTGCGAGATGGCCTCAAGGATCTGGTCAGGTCCGAGCTATATCTCGCAACATAAACATAACAGCCAGTCAGAACGCAGACGGGCTAGTAAAAGAAACACTCGGATTAAGTATCGCCAACCTTGACTTCTTCCTTTTCAGCACTCCAGACCACAGTTACGGCGCCGCAAATACTGACTACAACGCCCATGAGATCCCGACCGCGGAATGGCTCCTTGAGCATCACAGGCGCGATGACGCAGTTTGAGATTAGCGCTACGACACCGAGTGGGGATACGATACTCGCGGGCGCGAACCCGTAGGCGAGAAAGTTGCCACACTCCCCGATCGACATGAGGACCAGGCCGAGCCACCAGTATGGTGATGAGAGGTATTGCTGGTCCGGGGAGCGTACCTCTTCCTCGCCATCTTCTTTGGAAGTGGTGGAGTGTGAACTGCGGGGGAGGAGCAACGATGTTTCATCCGGTGGGGACTCGTCGTCTTGTCCAGAGTCTGTGGAAAAGCTCATAGGCCCCCGCAGTCCAGAGGCAGAATCCCTGATGAACACTTCCTCATGGTCCACACCCTCACGTGAAAATGACGGTAATGAGCGCTCACCGTTCCCATTCCCGTTCGCGGCTCGGCGAGAATTAAACAAGCGCCGTCGGCTTCTTCTTAGAAACTTCCTCCGCCGCTCCTTGGCCCGCTCTAACCTGACGTGCGCATATTTTTGAATATTCAGTGCGAGCGAAATTAGAAGGTTCCCAACGATAGCCACGATGATGCCGATGAAGCTGGACCAACGTTTTAATTTCTCCTCATCCTCCTCCACCCGCCCCCATGCTCCAAAATGGGAAGGATATTGTGTTTGCGAGGGCAGGGGCAAGGGGGGTAGATATGTTGACGGAGATGGTGATGCAGATGTCATGTCAGGCTTCGCATATGGGAGGTGACGCTCTAACGCGGTGAGGTGCGTAAAGGACGGGGGTAATGCTGAGGATCTGCGCGGGCCGGACAAGTCAGCGGTGAGGATGGAGGGGTGATGGTGTATCTTACCGCAGCTAGCAAGACGATGGTAGACTCTCGCGATCACAATGGAGGGTAGGCAGACCGACAGCAGCGGTCGCTGGGGAGAGAGGAAAGAGTGATTCCTTCTCCCCCTCCTTCCAGAAGTTTGCATACCGGTATCCCGGATCAGAAGTTATCCTGCCAAGACTTGCGATGATTAGTCACTTGGGGTGGTAGCGGGGATACTCGGAAGATAAAATTGGGTAATCGAGTGATCCCCCGTGAATAAGGAAGCAAAAAAGTAGACTATGGGTAGCGTTGTTGGCACGTAAGGTGCCTTGTGCCATACCAATGTGCCCGGCACGGCACTGGGAAGTGCCAGAGTCTGGTGAGATTAGCTGATGGCACAACCTGGCACAATTCAATTGTTGACTGATTTATGTTATTGAAGAAGCAAATATTAGGGTTCTTCAGTAAAATGAAAACTCACAAGGAGGAGAAATGAGGAGCATTCAATATTAATTGGGCTTGTAGATAGTTTCTCTTTTTCTTCTTCTTCTTACAAAGACATTTTATTTGTGCACGTATTGCCTGGGCACTACACAGTGCCGTGCCAGGCACATCGATTTGGAGGGTTGTGCTAACAACGCTAACTATGGGGCTTGTACGGTAGAGGAGATGGACTGGATAGTGGTGGGTTTCTAAATGTAAAGGAAGTGAAACAATTAATACTATGAACATGGTCTAAATCTATCAAGCAAGGAAGTGAGTTGATAAGTTGCTACAGTCCAAACACCAATAAATTATAGGAAATTCTCCCGACATACTGATGCGGTTCCACACAGGGCTTCACGTCCATTCTCGCTCAACTAACCGCTGACTGATCAAGCCCATCAACACGATGCATGAGAAGCTCCGACATGACGAAACACACATCCACACCACGGCAATCACGAGCGGGAAAAAAGAAAGAAAAAAAATGTGATGGGAAGTTTCATGCCCAATATGGTAGCATTGATTCCAGGCGGAGAGAGAAGAGAGAAAACAGACGAAAAAGAATAAAATAGTAATGTCACAATTCCCCCATCCCCACGAGCAGGTAGAGCACCGTAACTAGCGATTAAAAACGAATTTCACAAAGCAAGCAAAAGAAATTAAACCCTTCTAGCAAAGACATTCCAGACAGTCGCAGCAGGCGTCGCAAGCACAGCAACAGCATAGTGTGGCAAGTCTACTCTTCTTTATCAGCATCGTCACCATAATACTACCCCCCCCCCCCCTATATAGGCATGTGTAAAGGCATCCGACTCACATTCCAGCACAGAAACCACCACCACCGCCACCGCCGCTCTTCTTTTCCTGCACAGGGGGAGGTGCCTGTTGGTAGACCATCTGTCAAACCAGGGTTAGATTGTGGGAATTTTCACGATTCGGGACTCAGTGCGAGAGACATACTGCCTGTGGCGGGGCGCCCTGAGGAGGATAGCCCTGTGGCGGCGGGTATCCGGGAGCGGCCTGAGGAGGATACTGAGGTTGAGTGTTGTAATATTCGGTTGAAGCCATTGTCGCGTTGGAATTTTTGCAAAGTCTATGAATTTCTCTCGAGCGCAGTAGTGTAGAGGGGGATGGGGCGAGTGGGGGATAGGAAACAATTTATATGGCCTCCTCACAAGATCCCCTCACACCAATTGCACCAGTTAATAAACTGGGTACGGGTACTGCACCAGTTCCACATCATCCCTTGATACGCTCATACCACACAGGGAGGAATGGAAGCAACTGCGTACGCGTCCTCCAAATAGCCCCCCCAAGAGGGCGGGAGGCCCCACGGGGGTTGTGCGTGTGGTGTGAACCAGTCAAATCCGTCACCAGACAGGCAGGCAGGCTAAGCCGGATGTGGAAGGAAATGGATTGGAATTTTGTGATTCGTCGAGAATTCAGCAGTTCTGGGAGGTGCTGAGTCAGTTGTGGTCTCAACAGCCACTTGATGGACTAACTGTTTCACATGGTCCAAGGGATCATACTGGTGCCGACTGGGTTAGACCAAATTGATTGGCTTGGTCAGTTCCTCTTGTCCGGCCAAGTCGGAAGATCAACCATCGCCAAGCCAAGTCCCAAAAGCTTAACATTCAATGAGTTATGCTGACCATGTCTCAGACCCTCAGTTATCCAAGATACCATACTCGAGTATCGCACTCGAGCGCCGGCACCATAGGCAAAAAAAAAAGAGGGTTACCCTTTAATGACTAATCCATCCATCTTGCCGACCGTACCGTTGTCCCATTGAGGTATGAATGAATGAGTGAAAAAAAAAAAAAAACCCTCCATCTTCAATCCCATTCGTCCCAGAGATATGATATCCTGCCGATCACCCATAATTTCAGCTGTCGGTAGGCTCGGCCTTCTTCGCGGGGGGGCGGAGCCTTTACCTTTTCAGAGGCGACGCTGGCTATCGGCGAGCCCCATTCGCAAAGACGCTCTCTCCCTCATACATTTGGGGGATCGAACGCGCCCGGCTTTCGCAAAGACTGCGAATTCCAAATTATCCACTTTGACGTGGAGTGCTCCGCCGCGTAATCTTCTCATCGTGAAGAAAAGGCACGTACCCGTCGTGAGGAGTGCGCTAATATCGCTGGCAAGGCGAGCCTTTCTTTCTCCCCCTCACCCATCCCATCCATTCCTTGAGCCGACGACAGTTATCCTGACTGATAAAAAAGACATCTCAAAGCGAATTACCCATCCACAAACATCATCCTAGAGCCATCCACAGCCCACTCTGTGCACCATGAACTGGATTTCCCAGTTTACACACTCCCGCCCTCGGAAAGTATCACACCCTTCCCTTATACCCAGTCCACATACCCACGTACTCCGCAATTGAATCCACGACAAACGCATATCCCACCACCACCGCCGCCACCACCCCAACCCAGTACCTCCGAAAATGGAGGTGGAACCAGTAGCGGGGGGGAAGAGTTAAGCCCGGGTGGGGAACGACTCTACCATGACAAAACCGACCTCCTGATAACCCTGGGTGGTGACGGTACAATTCTCCATGCTGCATCGCTGTTCTCGGCCTGTCGCATGGTCCCGCCGGTGCTGAGTTTTGCTATGGGTACCCTAGGATTCCTAGGAGAATGGAAGTGGGAGGAGCACGCCGAGGCTGTTGGTGAGGCGTTTGCCGGCGGCGCGAGGGTGCTCCGACGTGAAAGGTTGAAGGTTGGCGTCTACGACTGCGATGGCAAGAGGGTTACCGGGGAGTGGGAGTTTGAGAGTATTGGCGGTGAGTCCGGTGCGCGATTTGTGCAGGCAGCAAGAAGAGTGGCTGATGATGACAGACGCCCACGCAATGAATGAAGTCAACATTCATCGAGGAGAGTCTCCGCATTTGGCGGTTGTGGAGGTGTTTGTTGATGGCCGGTTTCTTACCGAGGCTGTGGTTTGTCCCTTTTCCCTTATTTTTAGGAGACGTGCTAAGCCCTCAGGCGGACGGCATGATTATCGCCACACCAACCGGTTCGACGGCATACTCCCTCTCCTCCGGCGGCTCTATTATCCATCCATCCGTATCTTCTTTACTCTTAACGCCTATCTGCCCCCGCTCTCTATCCTTCCGCCCACTAGTCCTACCGGCAGACTGCGTCCTCACACTCAAGCTCTCGGCCAAAAATCGCGCGGGAAAGGTAGAAGTCAGCGTTGACGGCCGCCGGTGGGGCGGGATCGGACGCGGTGAGGAGGTGAGGGTCTGGGCGGAGGAGGTTGACGGCGAAATGGGTGGTATTCCATGCTTGAAGGGAAGGATAGGAGGGAAGGAGGATGACGGTTGGGTCGGTGGTTTGAACGGGCTATTGAAGTTTAACTATCCGTTTGGTGAGGAGTAGTTGGGCGTGTATTCTTGAGAATCGGGCGCCCCAAATTCGTGATGATCCTTGCATGGTGTGGCATTACTGTGACATGTCGGATGCGAATGAAGATGGTTTGCCCTATGGGACGAGCACACGAGTGAGAAATTGTGAGTGTTTGGGGCGCAGTAGCCGGACGTACGATGGGTGGTTATGATAATATGAGGATATCTGAAATGGTGTTGCTAACCCCTCGCTTACTTATGGGGGGGTGTTTTCGCCAGAGTGGTGGAATTATAGATAGATTCCACCGTGACCCATGAATACAGCATGCATCGTCGTACGAATTCCACGGTATCCAGCTGGACTCTTTGTTTTTCTTTGGAACCCCCGCTCCATTACCGGAAATCTGCATTCAATTTATCTGGTGTAGATCCGATGCCGGCATTTACGCGTGAGCCCAACGAACGGGCAAGCAACTCACCCCCTGCCAAGCCTCGCCAACCGTGTGCTTCCCCATTCCCACGTCCTTCCTGGAAGCTCCTGCCTGCCAACCAACTCCCTAGCCCGCCCTTATCCTACGAGCACAGTATCATAAACCATCACTCGTGATATCTTACCTCTCTCTCTCTCTTTCCTACTCTGTTCTATTCAGACACCATTCTAATTCGTAGTAAGTCTTACGATACATACCGTCGCTGCAACCTTACTGTAAAATACAGTAGGCGCTCCCCCATGTAGAGCTTATTACACACCACACCATACCACACACACCACTTAAAAAAACGGATCAGCTGAGCACACAACTTTACGTTTCTCCGCCTGCACTTGAGGAGATTTTTTTCTTCTAAAACAAACCCCTCTCTCTTTTTTTACCTACTCTGCGCCACCGACCGAGCATACTTACCAACCAAGAAACACACCGCGCCGGTGGACGAGACCAGACCATCATATTTAGCATCACATCCCGTTCTCTCTCTCTCTCTCTCTCTAAATCGTCAAGAAACGAAACCATGCCAAAACAAAAACCTTCATCGACGAGAGCGTTATGCAAGGCGGCCGCCAGCGCACGTTTCTTGGCAGAGGACGTGCGCGCCGCGTTGCTGATTTGTCCGCAGTTACCGCACGTGGAGGAGATCATCCGGGGTGTGGATGAGGTTGGAGGGGTGCTGGATGGAGTGTTGGGTAGACTTCGGGATGGGGATGGGAAGGAGAGAGTGGAGAGGGGGGTGGTGGAGAGGTGTAGGAGGACTTTGGATGCGGTTGTTGGGGTTGTGGACCTTTTCCTTGGGGAGGAGGGGGGGTATTAAGGGCGTAGAGGAGGTTGAGGGAAAAGGATGTGATGGAGGAGTTTGGGAGGGGCGGTTTGGTTTGGTTTCGTTATGCTGTGTGAAAGGTGTTTGGAGTTTGGGGTCTGTTGAAGTGATTATGAGGGCGGGGGTGTGGGGGGTGACGCAGAGGTGGGGTTGGTTAATGGATAATGACTGAATGAGGGGAGGTTCACTGCACTCTATTGTACTGTATTGTATACTGTAAGTGTTTTTCCGTTGCTTGGTGATCTGCATGCTGACGTTTTTGGGTTGAAGATTTATGATAATGATCGCCTCTTAGGTCTACCGTATGCAACTTATGTAACTCTCATTTATGTTAGATCGCTTGAATACTGTCTCGGGATGAGAGGCCCATCTCGGGACCCACTATAGCTGATCCGTTCTCCTAAATATATTGCTTGATGTCTCCACCGGGGCAACTATCACCTAGGCCACTGGCGCCGCAGCCACAACACATAGAATGCTTTCCGGGAGAATACCTACAGCAGTTAAAACCTAGGCTATAATTTCCCACGACTGCTCCTTCACCCAACCATCCACCCTTATGCCATCTACTTCATATCCTACCTCCCCCCACCCTCAAACCTTAGCCATCCCCTAGGACAGAGACAGTATTAAGCACGATCACCCATATCCCCAACCTCCTCTTCGAGTCTTCTCAAAATCCCAATACACCTATCCAGAGCCCCCTCAATCCTCTCTAATTCCGGCCGCGTCTTTAGTAGCTTCCCAGACAGTCTATCCAGTACCCCGAGCATACTCTGCACATCTTCAATCTTCTCCAGGACATCCGGGACTTGCGGGTGTGCCGAGAGGATGTGCAGGATGGAACGGGAAAGGGATCTCCCGGCGGTTATCGACTGGCGGAGGGTGGCGGCGGTGGGTGGGTGTTGCATCCTGTTATTTTAGTGATTATTGTGGGCTCGGCTTTAGTGTTGCGAAAGGGGT
>QOVD01001745.1:0-70299 GCA_003521225.1 Tuber microsphaerosporum | reverse complement strand
CAGCATCCGGTCGGACGGACGGCCGCGACGTATATGGTGTTATTGCGAGTGGTCCCTGGAGGGACCTTCTGGAGTGCGAGTGCAACTACCACAGGTGCGGCAACAAACGTAGTGTTCCAACATCGGGGCCGCAGGGGTATGATGACCGTATTTTTGAGGTCTGTGCGTAGGGGTCTGAGCGCTTTGGAGGTTTGTGCGCTGGATTCCAGTATTTCATACATGGGCTTCCAATGTGCCTAACAGTTTAATTAGTACTTTCTATAGTATATAATATAAGTGTTTCTAGTAGAATAAGTTTGTACCAGGACCAATATTGGAATATGGTGGTATTGGTAGAAATGTTGTTTAAAGCTGATGTGATAATATTCAATCTTTCTATCCATTAATCAATAGCTGCTTCACATATATTATGATTTGCTAACAAAAGATAGTTTAGTTTTTGCTACAATTCTACAGTAAGATAACTTTGCTCAACTTTTAGAAATGCTTGTTCAGTTAAGCTAGCTATTGTATGAATATTATTAAAAACAGTTCTTGTAATGTCATTATAAGTCGTAGTTGTTTCCTGTTCTTAAGATGATATTGTATTATTATGATTATATATTGAAGTTTATGAGAAGTAGGTTGTAGAAAAGAAAAAATAACAAAAGAAAACAAATTTATTTGCTTGCTTGCTTTCTTCAAATTGGGAACAATGAAAAATACAAAACTGTAAATTCTGCATTTAATTATACTTTAATATTTATTCTCGCAACAAGGTATAATCACTCATTATTCTCACTTGGTCTTTTCTGCCAATATGAAGTTGTGTTAAAGAGGCGGAGAAAGGGGACTGTTAGAAGGTCAAAGACAATGTAGTAAGAATAGTTTGGGAGCAGTACTCCAAATAACAAGAGTATGTTTTGAAAATCTTGGCAAAGTTACCAGAGTAGGGGTAAAAGATCTTGGCACTACTCTATAAGTGAGTCTTACCAAAGCTTATATGCATTTATCAAAAGCTTATTTAGAACTTTTGTAGCACAAAGCATAAAAAATCTTGGCAATACTGTACAAGTAAGCCTTTCAGAAGGGCATTTGAACCTTTTAAAGACTTATTAGAACTCTTTCAGCCTGTAAGCGCTATTTCTTTTAGACACTCAGCTACTCTAAAAGAGCCTGAGCAAAATAGAATTTGAGAGCCGACTAAATATCTCAGCCTTACTGTACTTCTCCACTAGTATCTGAGGATGTATAAATAGTCAAATAGTACTAACGGAGTCTTCAGGGAAATATCAAGAGACAACTGTCTATAACGGAAAACTCTGTGTGTAATGAAAGCAGACTAGAAAAACTCTGCATGATTATAGTCTTACCAGAGGCCCTACAAGACAATAAACTATACTTTATTACCTACTTAAAACTCTAGATATATTTAGTACAGTCTCTATCTTATGTATTCTTCATGTATGTATTGGTATAGTCAATTCACTTGTCAATTTTGAGATACCACTAATGATCTTATAATATCTCTCAGAGTCTCTGTTAATACCTAACACTTGATAAGACATAGTTTGAGGTAAAGGGATCCCTGCTTATATAAGCTAATACATTAATCATAACATGATATAAATGAGATAAAAATCCTTTTGCTGATGTTATGCCAGCTTGAATCAACTAAAGTCTCATCTGTAGAGATTCAAATAGTGTTCTTATTTAAATGTTTTAAATTGAATGATTTACCTATATTAACACATTTGACTTAGTTGATATCATTGCAATATAACAGCATTGATCATTAACCTATCATATTGTAGAATAATAAAGTATATGTTTTTCTACTAAAAGGTATAAAAAGAATGATAATTGGCCAATTAGATATTAGCAGTTATTAAGAAATATATATAAAATCTAGGCTATCTCAAAATTATGTTGTTTGAATACTTTATACTTTAGAGACATTTGTTGGTTAAATACCTACTAGTCTTTTCCTAAATCAATTTCTCAAAATCTAAATATTCTATTATCTCTTTTATTTGAAGGTATTCTTCTAATTGAATAAAGCCCATTTTGTTCAAATATGAGGATAACTTGCTGGTTCTTTCTTGTAATAATCTTTCAGCTAGTGTCTTTTTTAATATCTAATTAAGTTGGAATGTTGAAACCAATGTCTCTAATGCTACAATTCTGTATCCAGAATTAATATGAAATTGTAGTTGAAGAACTTTGATTTCAAGCATATTAATATAGCTTGATGTACTCTGTTCCCACAATCTTTATTGTGTTTGGTATTAGGAATAAATTTGTTAAAAGAAATAATGAAAATAGAGGAAAACTCTAAATATGAATTAGAGTAAAGTGCAATTAGTGTCTGTATACACACAGCATGTAGTATGAGTAATCAGGAAACTAAACAGTAATTTCAGTTCAAAAGTAGGAAAATAAAGTCAAAGGTATAGATAAAAGACAAAAGGTATTTTGATTGAGCATGAAGAACTAGAATCAGTAATGTCTAAGTAGAGTAGAATATGAAAATGGAATAAGATTAAGGAGTCATCAGAATAGGAGACAATATTCTTACTTACCACTTTTTCAGAGTTTACCAACTTGCCTCAAGTAACTACAAATAATATAATGTTAGCTATACAATATCAGCAAACTTTGCTTATAAACAATTAGAATATTAAAATATAAATAGAAAAAGTAAAAGAGTATATAATAATAAAATATGTAAGATATTATTTGAAATATTATAGGCAGAGATATGAAGAATTGGCAGCAGAAAGTAAAAGTGAAGAGAGATGAATTTAATATATCCTTTCAAGAATATAAGATAGTTGTGTATAATAGTATGAGCAGCCACCATAGTAGGTCAGCTTACACTTATCTAACAATTAGTGAATTATTAGTTGATCAGATTAGATATATTCAAAAGAGAGAATATTATAAGATAGATATCCTCTTATATTTAAAAAGGAAACACAATCTCAAAATATTACAGGCATAATATTCATCTATAGTACTTGTAATTTCATTGTGCATTTGAAATTAGGGCCTAGTAGGAAAATCAGTTCTAGAAGAAAATTCTGAAAGGGGATAAACTTGAACTATGCTTTTTCGCCTATTCCAATTGATAATTCTTATAATATATATCAAGTTGAGTGGCAAGAAAAATTAAAAACCAGCAATAACACAGAAAGAAATAATGGTCTTATTTTTCTCTTGCTTCAGGTCTACCAAGTATTCTCTTCCGTATAATCTACTTGTACACACATTTTCCCAAACCTTCAATTTGTAAAGCATCTTATATGGTTTTTCTTCTCTCCTTACTCCCAAGTTACCTTTCACTCTCATAGACTTGTATCCAGGCTTCAAGCACAGTTAGTGTTTAGTTTTAGTATAGTTTGAAGTAAAAAAATATTAAAAGAATTAGCAGGTTAATGCACAATACTTTGTGAGTTTATAGTAATGGAATTAGTTTCAACCCCTGATCTCAATCACAGCTGCAATTCGCCGGGGTATTGATAATATGAGTTCATTGATATAGTCTTTTAATAAATGATTCCACTTATTTAAGACAATTTCCCTCATCACTGTATTGCAATAATTTCACCCTCAGGCTATCCTTCTCTTTACTTTGTTTTTAATATATTGCTGAACCTCCTCAATGGGGTTCAAGTCAGGAGAGTAGGGTAACAATACAATCCTCTCAAAGTTACAATCTAGGGATTCACTGATATTGTAGTCTTTCATATAAGCTGGAGCCCCATACTCAAGAAAGTAGAGTAGTTCTCTCCTGATAGTCACTTGTGCAAATAGGAAAGAAAAAATCTTAAAGTGAAGGACTTGCTTCTGATATATGTATGAATCAATTTCCCTCTTAGATTTTCACTTCCTGTTTTTCATACAGGAATGGTATGCAGTTCACCAGAAACAATAAAGAGGTTGTAATCATCAGTGTCAGTTTGAACCTCTTATTGTAAGTGTATTGTGGACTCTCGTCTTGCTGCTGGAGTTTCCACAGAAAAAGGAATCAAGTTGTAGGAAAGCTGACATCCTTCATAGTCAGACATAATTCCAACCCAAAATATCACCGCTGATCCTTGGGGAAATCTCCAATCCAGGTTTTGTGGTAAGTACTGCTCACTGGCCTAGCAAAGTACCCACTTAGCATGAGAGGAAGGGTATATGCTTGCATCAAAAGGGAATTCATCTGTAAAAAGAACATTGTTAAAATTGAAGTACTGATACTTTAATGCCTATTTCAGCCTTGCTGCATCGGTTGGTAGAGTAAGGAAAGGCTTCTTGCTGGGTCGACAGTGGTGAATTCCATCAGCAGCAAGGATATTGGATAGAGTATTACTAGAAATACTGATTCCACATTTAGTTATTAGTTCATGCAGTAGCTTCTGACAGTGGATAGTATCTTGAAGGGCCCTAGCAATAAAATACTCTTTTTCTACTATAGTCAATATCCCACTATGGCCCTTTTATGCAGAAGGAAATAGGTGGAGATTGCCTTCAGAACATGGATCTTGAATTCCGGTATGTGGAATCTGGAGATTGGAGAGCAGAATGATATTAAAGCAGGTTGAGATTGGAACATTAGCTGTCATAGCCATTCTGTACAATGGAAACTGACGGAGACTATCCAAATTTGCAAGGACTACGATTTGTCCACACTTAGATAAAGAGGTTTTAGGCCCTTACTGCTGAACCATGCTTATTTGACTGCTTTGAGAGACAAAAACTAGAACTATAGCTTCTACAAGTCAGCACAACTCTTTGTGAAATTAAGGTTTTTCTTGTCTACAATTATAGTAGTCCAGGTATGAGAATTTCTTACCAGAAATGCTGGGATCAAATTGAAGCCAGATGTTAAGCTGGTTTATTATCAGGAATCATTTTGTCTTCTTTGAATCACTGGATTTATATACCACCTTTAAGCCTACCACTACAGCCATCATTCCTCCTATTATTATAAATATTATTTCTCTTCATTTCAGTTTTAAGATTTTGTATGACATCGAAAATCTAATTTTATCCCATTTCTACTAGTTCCGAAATACTACTTATAGTTACCTGATTCCAAATAAATGATAAGAACTTAGGTATACCTATAATCCCTTACAGGAAATATAGAAAAAGTACTTTATCTTAGTTCAGAGGTTTGACATAAGCTTGATTAATATTGTATGATACTAGTATTGAGATACAGCACTATAGACATAACAGTTATACTTATTGGTCAGCCAATTACTACTAGTAGTACTGCACGATATATTACTATATATCTTCTTATTTTATGTAAGTCTATCTGAACTAGCAATATAGAGCAGAGCTATTATACTAGCTATATTATTATATATATATAATTGCTTTTACCAACTATGAGTGAGAGCAAAATTTAAGGAAAACTGTCTATTAAATATTTCTAACAAGAAGGCACTTTTCTAGCTACAAAAGGGGTAAGCCCTGAAAGTGAGGAATAGTGTAAAGAGTTCAGAGGGATAAAAGCTTAAGAGAAGAAACATGCTTCTCTGACAGGGAAGTGCTTGGTGTTCTGGAGAAAATAAATCAATCCTACAAACAAGGAACTACTGTTTAGAATTAAAGGAGAGAAATATATATTTTTAATAAAAAGGAGACACATTCAGAGTTTCAAAAAAAGAGAGAATATAATTGTCAATATACCTTAAAGTTTACTCTTCCCTTTGATATAAGTCTAAAGACTAGCCTTCATTATGGGGCCCCTGGCCCCATTCTCCACCCCACCCCGCTCAATCACCTAGGGCAGGGCGTCTTTTTATGGCCTTCAAGAGGGCTCTCGCCCACCGTGCCCATTCCCCAGACAACCCTCTAAACAAATTGGCTGGGGAAAAACAGGGCCCTGTCTGGGGAATGAGTTGGGGCCCGCCCCACCCTGTAACAAACTCTACTAGAAACTTATACACCTACAATAATATCTCTTCAAGTAGACAACCAACTTATACTACCAGTAGAATGTAAATATGTAATATGTGGATTATCCCTCTAACTGAGAAACATAAATGAGAAATCTCTCTTTCAAAGTTCTAACAATGCTCTGTTCAATTATCTTTGTGCTATAGATAAGTTCCAGTATCTGTAGCAAATATGAATAGCTTACTACTAAATAGTAACAACTGTAAAATAAAAATCTTACTAGAATAAGGGTATAAGTCTGGATTTGTGAAGTTAAAATTAATATTCCCTAATCGAACATGGTATTAATATAGTTGTCTAATATTATTATATTCTATCATCTAGTATTAAATATATTAAAACTCTGGTCATAGAGAGTATTAATATACTAAACTCCCTAGAAGAATTCTAGCATCAGCCAAAAGACTATCTGGTAGTATCCAGACTAGTTGGTAAATACAAAAGAAATAATATATACAATCTCTATAGCAAAGTTATTATAAAACCTATACCTGGAATTAGTTACTCAGACCTATCATAATTATAGCAATACTAGACAGCATCTATTCTCAAAATTGAGTTGTAATTGCTTCTTGTAATTTAAAGACTGTTGTAAAATGTGCTAGTATCAGGACGACGTGGGGATCTGGTATGAACAGTAGGAAAGTTGTTCAAGACTGACTCAATGATATTCAACTATTTCATCTATTAAACAATTGCTATTTTATATATATT
The DNA here is from genome assembly GCA_003521225.1 of Tuber microsphaerosporum. Taxonomy (NCBI): domain Eukaryota; kingdom Fungi; phylum Ascomycota; class Pezizomycetes; order Pezizales; family Tuberaceae; genus Tuber; species Tuber microsphaerosporum. The sequence continues at coordinate 63,645 of QOVD01001745.1, read as the reverse complement.
GCTATTTTACAGTAGAGTACTGGTTCGTTCTTGCTGAAATTCCATACTGGCAGTAAGACAACTATGTCCAACTCTTAGAAATGCTTGTCTAGCTGGACTAGCTCTTGCATAAGTATTGTTAAAAACAGTCCTATTGATGTTGTAGTAAGTTATCATTGTTTTCTGTTGCAAAGCTAATAGAAATACTCTAATTGCATGCAGAAGTTTTCAAGCATGTAGTAGAAAAGAAAAAGAAAAGACAAAATAACCTAATTTGCTTGCTTACTTGCTTCAATATGAGGATAAAAAAAGAAAAGTAGGTGCAAATTCTGCATGTTATTATACTATGATAGATTTTCTAACAATAAGATATAATACTTATTATACCTTCTTGATATGATATAAAATATTAATTTTGTAGTATTATAGTATTAACCACTAAATGATATTATATTTTACTTACTCATAAGCAAATTCCTATTACTATCTAATATCATACTAGACAAGTGTTAACTATTGGGACCATATGTATAAATAGTAGAATAAAGTGGTTCAATATCATTTATAGAAGGATATTGAGTATTAAAACTCTTGCAAATAAAAACTGAATTTATATAAAGATTTCCACACCAATAGAAGAGAAACTTTATGTTAAAGCAGAATATATCTCATTCTCTTCTCAGTTATTGATATAATTTTCTCTTCAATATCCCACTTTTATGATAGTAGTCCAGTACTATCAACTGTTTTCTTTGATAAAACAAAAATAATTAACTATGTTTGTCATGTATTATACCAGCCTGAATCAGCAAGAACAGCATCCCTTGAGATCCCAATATTTCTTTTCTTTAGATATTTACGATTGAACAATCTACCTCTATTCACATATCATTCTTGGTAAATTTCATTAAAACATTAATAGTAATAATAATCAACTTAGTACATTGAATGAAGATAATATATAAGCATTCTGGCTAGCAATTAAGAAAGGAATATCAATTTGCTAGTTTAGTGTTAGCAGTTATACTAGTAAGTAGACAAGATAAAACTCAGTTTAAATTGAAGTCAGGTTGTCCACAAATTTTATACTCCTGAGGAATACCTTTATAGGAATGCCTACCCCTATATTTCTTTACCCATTTCCCAGATTCTATGTTCTAAAATCTTTCTGTTTTAATGTATTCTTCTGATTGAATAAAACTCATTAGTTTTGATTGTAATATTCAATTAGTTTTCCCTTGCAAAAACCTTTTAGATCTAAACTTCTTAGATATCCCAGTAAGCTAGAATATGGAAACTGGCATGACTGCTTCCACATTACTGTATTCAGGATCAATATAAAACTGGGGTTGAGGAATCTTTATTTCAAATTCAGTGATTTGACCTGATGAACTCTGTTCTCATAAGATTTCATCCTGCTTCTTGAAAAGTAATGAATTTTTTAAAAGAAATAAAAAAAATCAGGAGAACTTTTTGAATATGAGTTGGAGCCAAATGCATTTGGAATCTGCTATATGGCCACAGGATGTGGTCCAAGTAATCATATAACAATACCCTAATTTTCATTCAAGAATAAAGAAATAAATTCAATAGTATACCAAAAGGACAATATGTATTTTAATTATGTAGAAATAGAGCAAGTCAGTAATGTCTGAGTAGGTAACATAGAACATGATAAGAAAACAAGATTAAGAAATAATTAGGAGAGGAGACTATAGTTCTACTTACCTTTTTCACACTTTAACAGCTTATCTCAAGTAGCTGCTAATACTATTTTGTTACATTGTATGTACACAACATCAGCAACTTTTGCTGATAAAAATATTAGAATAATAAATACTAAATAGTGAAGGTAGGAGAGAATATGATAATCAAAAGTGCCAGTGCAAGATGTCATTTGAAAGGTCAAAGGCAAATGTGCATGAGGAATTAGCAGTGTAAAACAAGAGTTGAGGAAGAGGAACTTTATATTAACTTTCAGGAATAAATGACACTAACTATGTGTGTGGGCATTGGAGTATAAATAGTCCCAATCCTGTGTGAGTCTAATAGTCACTGTGTGAACAGTCACAATGGTGGGTCAGCTTACCCTTATCTGATGATCAGTGATTTCTCAGTTGATCAAATTAGACATTTTGATAAGATGCGATAGTATTATACTATCACATGTTCCTTAGAAATACAATTTGTACTGTACTCGCCCTAAGTTGGACTTATTAGAACGGTAATATGGCGGTTTTTATCAGGGTTAGGGTCATTGAGAAATCACTCATTAGTGGATCTGGCTAATTACTGCTGTACATTGCGGTTCTGATAGGTTTAGCTTAGGGTAGGTGTAGGTCGTATTTCGAGAGGAGATGCGATATATAGACACCTTCTTATATTATTCAGAAAAACAAAATCACAACTTTACAATATTTATGCCAGAATATCTATCTATGATATGTACACTACACTAACAATTCCCCCCAGGAAATATAGAGAAAAAAACAGTTTAGCTCAGTTTAGTTTGGGGGGTCCGACCCAAGCTTGAATGAAAGTAAAATACAGAGTATAATATTATTAGAAGAAAGTTAATGATAGGGAAGGGAAGGGAACCGCGGGTTGGTTGGTTGGTTGGTTGCTCGTGGGCTAGGTTTCTCCACATTCCCTTCCATGGACCATTCTTTCGTTGATGTTAACCGAATAGCGGGCGGTGTGTAGCCTGCGGGATGGGATACTCAAGTGTTTCAAGGAGCGTGAGGGAGAATTCGACTGTTCACAGACATAATTTATAGTACTCGCTATAGGGCAGTACTATCAGTGAGCTTGAACGATATCGTATGATACTAGTATTAGGGTACAGCACCATAGGTATACGCGTATCGTAGTAGCAATAATCCAGAGTGGATATCATAGCATTAGACGCTCCCATTCCTCTATTCAACATGACCTCTTTGTTTCCTTCTTTCCTCCGATAAATACTACAACTTCCAAGAGTGAGTTTTGGGGAATGAGAACAGTATATTCAGCAGCAGCGGCGGCGAACCATGCGGAACCTTCAATCATCAAAAGTTACGATTCCCCCCCCTACGCAGAAAAAAGGAAAAAGAAAAAAGAAAAATACAAAAAAAGTGAAGACCTTCTCGAGCGCACTCTTCGGCCCAAGAGAGGTGAAATAAGTAAAGGAGCTTAAGGGATATAGGCTGTTACACGATTCTCGGCCGAATAGAGCTCCAACTCCGAACGCCCCTACAGTCCTCCAGCGTGACACATTTCCACAGAGCAGATTTGGCCCTCTCCAATTCGCCGGCGAGCTCGTATGATTTAGCTAGAGCAAACCAGGCTTCTGGGACGTCCCAGCCTCGCGGGGAGTTCGTTAGTTGTTGGAGAAGTCCCATTGCACGGTTTCTCGTGGTGAGGGTATCGCCTTCGTTTTTCTGTGTGGTCGCAAGAGCACCCTCCTTTACAGTGGGAGTGGAAGGGTTTGACTCGATGGAAATGTCCAAAAGGATATTAGTCAATCCAACCGTAGCGAGTGGGTGGCTGACATCCACGAATAAGGCTGCGTCAAAAAACTCGGCAGAAAGTTCTGTTCCGCCTTCCTCTAATGCCAATAGTGCTTTCTAAATTCGTCACCGCTTGTCAGTAACTGGATAGGCTAAAAGGAAACGAAAAACTTGCCTGCGTCAACACGTCGGCCTCGCCATCGCCCTTAGTGCCCATCAAACCAGCTGCTTCCTCAACAGCCATTGCGGCATCTTGCAAATATCCTGCCCTCCTATAGAGGCCCCCGACGAATATCCAAACCGCTCTGAGCGCACCCGCTGCCCTCTTTCTCTCGTCCTCTTCTTTTAACCTGGGCTCCGGCAATGAGGCTGGTCTTTTGGTGTTTCTAGGCTCTGCGCCTTTACCCCTGATCTCATCTGTGATTCTTCTTCCCACAGGACAGATCGGGTGCGGTAGCTTACTCTGCTCAAGGTTATTTGGAATATCGTCGGCCCTAGGAAGGTCAGTTCTATCCAAGATGGCATCGGCTGTCCCATCGGCTGTCCCATCAGCGGGTGTCCTAATTCCGTCGGGTACGAAGGATGTGCTTGAGCCTGCGAACTGCCCGGCAGCGACTACGCTGCTATTGCTACTCCCTATTTCCTGTAGTTGGTGTTTTTGTAGCTTCATTTTAAGCGTGTGGAATAAGTGTGGATGGTGATGATGTTCGTGTCCTTTAACACTTCCGACAGGACTCCTCTCAGCACTTACAGAGGAGGCCTCGGTGCTGCTAGGCAGTGGCGGGGTTGGGACTTCAGGAGCTTGCTTTGCTGAATGCCCCGAGGAATGTAAGCTCCCAAAAGACTTCATTCGTCTGATAGTACCACCCGATACACTCTTGGGCCGATTTTGCTTTTTTGAAGCGCCGCTTGCGGATCGTGTTGAACTATGCTCTGTGATTTGGATTTTCGGGGCATTTGGATTAGGTGTTCCGGTTGGCTGATGGAGAGATTGATGGCCCGACTTGGGCCGCTTCGTTAGTGAACTGCTTCCATCACTCCCGGACTGCTGAAAACTAGATTTGTCTTGTGATAAATTAGTCGCAGAAGCCGCAAACTCCTTCTTATGACTTCTTCCACCCAGGAGACGTGATTTCCTACTTGCAGTGCTCGGTCGGGTAGAAGGGACGCTCCCCGTTGGTACACTTTGAAATGTGCTTGTGGGTAGATCTGCCCCGACTACATTTGTTACTTCAAATAACCGGGCGTAAAGGTCAAGTAGGTTAGCAGTCATTCCAACAGCAGCTTCTGGTCCGCCAAGTGCTTCCTCTATAGCAATCTGCGTCATCTTGACTTCCAACACCCCTTCCTTCTCTCCAACGCCCATGTCCCTAAAAACCGCCATGTTGTCCCCAAGGATCTCGAAAGCGTTTTCACAAGCCCGCTCGGCACCCTTGAAATCCTCCTCAACGGTCATAAGTATAGCTAGAAGATGCAATAAAGGGATAGCGCGGCGCCGATATGGCCCCCGCCCATCCCAAAACTCGTCCGCTTCGTCATCCGCAGCAAGGCTCTTCAAACATGTGAGGCCTCGCTTTGAACTCTCTATCGCGGGCTCGACATCACCGTGTTCGACCTGAACTAGTGCCAGGCCATACCACCCATCAACATCGAAAGTATCATAACTCAGTCCTTTTTTGAATGCTTTGATTGCGGCCAGTTGTGCATCGGGCCTCCTTTCCGCATCGATAGTTTGTCGTGCCCATGTCGCGTTCGCCATACCAATGCCTCTGTAGACATCGGATAACACCTCTGGGTCTTTGGTGTCCCATTCGTCGATCCATTTCTCCAGAGTTTCAGCCATTGCCATCGCTTTCTCCCCATCTCCTGTAACGATACATACTAGACGGATCCCTTCAACTGTTGTTTGGAGTATAGTTTTATCGTCATCGAAATCCTTCTCTACATGTCCCTTAGAAATTCTCTCTTTCGCCTTGTGGATAAGTTCAAGATAGGTGTTCGACGCGAGCAGTGCGTCAGGAAAATTCCCAGTAGCCGTGAGAGCGGTGAATAGGTGTCTGAGTATCCGTGGAGAATGGAAGCTTTTGGTAGAAGCTTTGTAGAGAGTCTCAACCACCGCCGATGCGTCCTCTCCAGAACCCCCAGAAACTAGCCAATTCTCCATAACACGGTCAACCCATTCCCCGATAACATTGTGGTACTCTGCAGCCCCTGGAAAAGCCAGTCCTCTAAGGAGGTACTCTTCATATACTCCTCCAATGGCTTCGAGCTCCTTTTTCAGCTGTTCTCGGGTGCCTGCTTTTGCCCCTACTCCACCGACAGGCTCATTATGGGGCACGATAGAGATTGTGCCACCTTCCCCGGAGGTTGACTGCCTCAAGTCTCGTGGTGTTGGCTTATTGGGGTGGCCATCAGGCAAAAGAAGCAGTGAAAGAAACTTATGGTAGTTCCTATAAACTTCGCGCCTCTCCATCTCCTTTTCCGGAGTCAGGCCCTTTTCCACTGCGAGCGGGGGGCCTAAAGTTGCTTGTTGGGATTGCGCAATGCCAACGACAAAGTTATGAAATCCCCTGAGCGTCGTCGCAACTGTAGCCTCATCTACAATCATCTTTCCAATCGCTGTCCCAACTTGGCCCCCATTTCCCAGCTCGGCCTCGGGCCGTTCAGTGTCACCGTCAGGAGTAAGTGTGTAATGATTCCTTGAAGGGTCTCGAGAGGTATGAGCCTCAAGCCAGCAACGATAGGCAGCGAGGGCATGGTGCGAGAGAGCCTTTTCTGTCCACAAGAGAAAAGACGGGGAATCCCGCCCCGTGCTAGGATAGGTGGACGGAAGGCGAGTGGCGGCACGGTAAAGTTGTAAGGCCAATGAAGGATCATCTGGTTTCAAATGGGCAAGGGCAATTCCTAGAACCCCCAAAAGTTTCATGAGTGCTCGGTCCCTGCGGGAAAGCCCTATTCGGTGCATTCAAAAATTTAATGATAGCTAACAAACCTCTGAGAACAAGTGCCTTTATTCTGGCAACCCCAAAATATTCTGCCTTTCCGACTCCTCCATTCCACTCCCCAAGGAGTTCCTCCTCACTGGGCACAACCTTCAGCGCGGATCCCCATTCTCCTCTCAGTGAATATATCCATGCAAGGACAGTTCTAGCCTGTAACACATCCTCAAGAGTTATAACACCAACTTGTCCACCCCCGGCAGGGCTTGGTATATTTGGTAAGGAAGGTGGACACGACTCGAGCTCCTGCAGAAGAGACTCCTGGAGATTAGGGAGAGTATTCTTGTCCGCAGTGCTGACAGGTGTAGATGCAGAAGAAGACCGTTGAAGGAGATATAAGCGAGCTTCGGTAGCAGAAGCTAGGGCAAGACCTGTGTCAAGAGGCGGAAGAGAGGTCAATATCACATAGGGAAACTATTTCCAAATGAGCCGGTAGAGGGGGAGAGATGGAGGGGGGTACATCTTCTCCCAGGGGCATGCTTCTGCACCTTCCTACAGAGCTCAGGGACCGACTCCCACGCGCCACTGCATCGGGCAGTGTCCAAAAGCTGCAGATAGTTATTTGCTTTTACCTATATCCCTCGATGAGCTCCAGTTAGTGACGACGACGCTTCCTGATAGAAGCAAGGAGCCAAAGTTTGAGCAGAAAGGGAGAGAGGTTTAGGGGGAAAATACCGTGCTCATAGAATTAACTGTCAAAATGTGTTTTGATATGTGATGGGAGGCGGTGGAAAGCTTTGGTCAAGCTGGTAAGGATCGGTAAACTGGGTATTATGTCGTCGGAGGATCTGAGGCGGGTTCGATGGCTTCGGAATACAAAAAAGATGATGCAGTGCCGGTATGCGGCTCGAAGGCAAGTTATTGTAGACCCTAACCCTTCGGGAAAGCTCATCTGCAGAAAGCCAATCACGTGAAAAATATCTGACCATTCAAAGGGACTGGTTCAACACATCTCATACAGGCAAATTACGGTACCGGTATTCTATGATAACATGCTGTACTCGAGCACTCGAGTACCTGTATAATAGCATATCATAACAGATGTAATACAGTTGATATTGCACTCTGGCGTTCTCCCTGTGAGATTCACTACAGCTTCCGGCTCTCCCTGGCGATTCAAAGGCCGGTAACATGGCGTGCAATCTGACACACTGCTGGTGCCCGAGATTTTGCTCGCCGATTCCAAAAGCACCCGGAAACCCTGGCACGGTTCAGGCCGAGGAAGTGCCAAGATTTCAGGGCACTTTTGGAATCGCTGGGCACCAGCATACTTATTGACACCCAGCCTTTTACTTGTAACTTAGCTACAGTATTATAATATTATTATGTCTTGATAGATTTGTGCATTTGTTGAGTATTATACGCCTATACTTTTGGCTTATTGACACTTAAATTGTGGGAAGAGAGCATCCGGATTAAATTCTCATAAAAACAAGTCCCTGGTTGACAAGTATACAGGTCTTGTTGCTGGTCTGCCAATACTGATTAAGATGACTATATTGTAGCGCTGGCATCTAGGGACAAGAAGCTTCCCAATGTTACTCAATTTACTACAGTCGGGATAAGCTACAACCGCGATGCTGCACGTGTATTTCCTTCCTCACTGTTAGGCCCCGACGGGCAAAGGCTACGCGCCAGGAAATGCGCCGATAGTGCGGTGTGACCCTACATGGTGCGCCGTACCGTGCCATACTCTCAAAACTCCCGCCGCCCAGCTTCCAACAGGACTTCACATACCGGTAGGATGGATGGTCGTGGGGTCGATCAATCGGAAAATTTGAGCTGCCTACTAGGCCAGTCTAAGCGTTGAAAGCCCATAATAATCTATTCAGCCCAAACACATGCAAAGGTATTATATTTTCAAGTAGCCCGACATCTAATCCACCACCCAATATTAACAACGGTTCTAATGAACAGGGAAAAGCAAAATCAGCAAAAACACCAGTTGTCCTAAAGACCCTACTCGCGAGCGGAAAGGCTTCCCCATCTACCCCTCGGGTGAAGCCAATATCGAATCGTTGTAACCATGAAAACAAAAACAAAAAAACAGAATTAGTGATGTAATATTTTGTGGCTCCCAGCCACACCATCGCGACAACAGACGGCCCTTGTAACCAGTCTACTGAGCCTTTCTAGCTTTAGCAGCTTCCTTGGCCAACTTCTTCTCACGCCTCTTCTTAGCAGCCTCCGGGCCGGCCTCGGTATCGAGAAAGTAGTCCCACCACCTAAAAGAGCTTGCATAGTTGCCAATGAACCTTTCGTGATGAACATCGTGGTGTTCGGCGCCGGCCCAGAAAGGAAGGAAGTGGTGCAAACTCCAGGGAAACTCGTAGCCAGAATGGGCATCAATGGCTTGGAATAGTCGACAAACGATCCAAATATAGACAGTGAGAATATGAAGATCTTTGGTGGCCATACACCACAACATTGGCACACCGACGGTGCCAAAACCAAGAGCCATAACCTCGATGGGGGAAGCGTACTCGGCAGCAAGACCGAAGGGTGCTGCGTATGTGTGATGAATTTTGTGGACGTATTTATAGAGTGGGCCCCAGTGGAAGGCACGATGGAACCAGTAGTGCCAGGCATCCTCCAGGACAAAGAAAATGGCAACCTGATAAGCAATCTTTGTCCATGGCGGAAAAGGGACATCCGTATCCAAACCGATGTACTTGCACATGGGATGGAAAAGCCTATGAAAATCGGTCAGCAAAGGTTGGATTAAAAAAGGGAAAAGAGGAAATCGCGCAATTGAGGCCACAAACCAGATCTGGGGAAGCTCGACAGTGAAGTGGGACAGAAGGACCAGCTTTGCGCATCTCCATTGCTCTTCTGCGGTTGGAATCTTGGTCTATTATGGATTAGTCCCGAGCCAGAGCTAAGATCAGGAAATGGAGGGGGGGCCGCACGTTTTGAATTTTGTATCTTCGAAACCAAGAAATCCTATCAATAATCATCCATGGCAGTGAGCGCCCAAAGTAAACGAGCTCGTGCATCACGAACGACATGATCCCAGTAGCGAGGGTGTCATTTTCCATGTATTGATACCCTAAAAATGGTATAAATAAGTGCGTCCGACAACAAAAGAACGGAGGAACCAACACGCTGCCCAAAGACGTTCCAGGATATTTAAATGAACGTTAACTTCCGAAATCTTTTCATAAGCGGCCCAGTAGGCAGCCGAATCCGGGAGTATTGTAGTGAAGTTCGACCTTGTAGCAAGCAGAGTTAGAAATGGGAATAATGGGGAGGGAGGGAGGAATTGGCTACTCACATGGCTGTGACCAGCAAAAGAAAGAGACTTTAGCCAGCAGATGGTGAAGAATTGGGGTATGGACAAGAAGAAGGAGGGAGAAAAGAAAAAAGATGGTGAACGATAGGAAGGGGAAAGCCTTTCTAGATGAAGGCACCTCCTTTTCCCGTGGCGGGCATGTTTTTTCTTTTTTTTTCCCCCGTGACCCCTGCGTTGCTCAGGGTACGGGTATCTAGGTTAGGGAATTTTGAGATTATTGCGCGAGGGCTACGTACAGTACGGGCACTGGGCGGGTAGACAACCGGCCCAACAGAGTCCCCGCTGATTGGCCTGTGTTTAAGGATTACTAAAGTTCGACCAATCAGCAGTTAACTGGGTACGGGCACTCTCCTGTACTCGAGTACCGGTACTGTATTGGGCGTTCCTACTGTCCCTATTCGCATAAGCTTACGTTGTCGTATTGGACTGCCCTGGCTATCGGTTTCCTCCTTGGGCTGGGCTGAAATGTGTAGAGCGACGCGCAGGCAGTGATAAGAATGGGTCGACAACCGGCAATGCAATTTCCCGGGCAAGCATGTTTTTTCCCTTTCTGTTTTGACAACAAGATCAGCACACAAGTACACCTACAATCCTGTGGACCATTATGCTTTCTTGCATACCATGTTCTCGCCCGACAACCGCAGCCTATCCATAAGTTACAGCCTTCAACCATGATCCCACAAGATCGCCTTATACGATACCACTAAATTTGCTTGTACCTGGCTTATTCCGTGCTCATTCTCAGATGGCTCGCCAATGCAAGATTGTTCCTGGGATCTTGACAAAGTGTGCTTTGGGCGCTTTGGGCTCGACTAACTATTTGTCATTACTCCTGATCAATGGAGAATATCGCCCCGATTCCACCTGCTGAATCATTGTATCGTACCATTACCGGCAAACAGGATTCCGGTGGGTTGCGTGTTTGCGTCTTGGGAGTGCTCGAATAGCGCGGTATCATACGGTACGGTGGACAGATGACAGGCGCCGGTTCAGTACTCGTCGTAGAGGGTTTGCGCAAGGAGACCTAGGTGGTGGAAAAACAGGTTATTTTCAGTTGACCTAAAAGTCTTGGACACCTAGGTGGATGGCGAGACTTGGGAGAAGTGTAAAATAGGACCTTTCAGACCTTTCAGGCATTTGATTGCCGCAGAACAATAAATCAGCAGCGACACAATACATTTCGACCATTTAGATGTTTTCTAATATTGTGACAGAATCTAGGGAGATATTGCCTTCATGAGCCGGGTACTATCATGACCTCCTTAAATTCGTAGCCTCCCCAAACTTGGACACCCAACTTGCGTGGCCCAAGATCCGGGATCTTAGCCTGCAAGTACTTATTCTACTGTCACCCGGCCACTAAACTACCTAGATCTGTTGCACAAACTCATTCTTGTACCTAGGTCTATTTTCCGCTAACCGCCACCTAGGTCCCCATGCGCAAACTCTCTGGTGACCATGTCACGTGCCCGACTACACATGCCTTTTGCCTGAGACAAAGACCGTTGGAACAACCTTGCTATTCCAGGTGCGGCAGCATCCCAACCTTTTCACCGTACCAGTACTGTACCGTGAGCGACTCCATTGCTATGCCGTACTTGGATATCCCGTGGGCCGCTGGTACAGTAGCTAGAGGATAGACTACTGTACTCAAGTATCGGTATTGTGCCCAGAGACCCTGGTTTCTCTTGGAAGAATGAATTTCTAACCGAATTCTGGAGAGGGACAAAACCTCAACGGCGGCCTGATAAGATAGCAAAGGTTGGCCTGACCTTCATCATACTGTGCCAGGAGCACATATGCAATACAAGCACCAACTTACACACACGAAACTAATTATGACTTATAATAATACGACGACTGTAGTAACTTGGAAACCTAGACCTGTACCGCGGGGTGTCAAACAAACGCAAACACCTTGCGTCCCAACCAAGTACCATACCCCAGCTGAAAATCTGTGAAAGTACTTGTACATATTTCATCCGATTCCATTGCAACCAAACCACAATAGTATTGTGAATCTCCCACCCTTCGCACCCTTCCGCTTTGAGAGCAAGGCTACGGTATTCAGCTGGCCTCTATGATACCGGGGTGTAGGGGAGGTCCAGATACACTCAGTAAAAAGGGTTTGCGGTTTTTTTTATTCCAGTGCCTAGTTTGGTAGATTAAATTAGCAAAGAGGCTGGCGCCTCTAAAGCTGCTGCGTGGGCAAGGTGAAGTTGCTTTTTGAGAGAACATACCGGTATTCCAATTTATGCTGCATAGAATACCGAGGTTGGGGGTTGAGGAATGAAATTCAGGATGCTATTGAGGACTGATAGGAGTTATAATACTAGATTCAGCCTATTTTGATAATCTAGCGGGGAGCATGCTGAGAGGATTAAGGCTGTTATTGATGTGGAAGGATGGTATACAAGGTCCTAGATGTATACTGTAGTATCTTTACTCCTTGTTTTTATTGTTTCTGTTGCCCGAATTATTATTACAGATATTCAGCTGGGATACTTGGTGGCGATGCAAGCCGTTGGACTTTATTTGACACCTCGCGGCATTATTCGGCGCCTTCTGGGTTTCGGTGGTGGAGCTTCGGGAGGGGGTCCGGGCTTCGTCACGGTGCCGGCATGTCTGGCCGCACGTAATGGAATCTACACCCTACCCGTAAATGCCCTCATCGCGTAGGACAAAAGAGGATTGGGTCGAGCTTACAGGAATAAAGTTACCGGTAATTTGCCTGCATTCGAGTAAGAGTACCGGTACCGGGTATCAAGGGAAGGGTAAGTCTGTCAAAGTCCCTCTGATTGGCCCCAGGGCCTTCCCAGCCACTCAGAGAAGGCAGTGCGCTCCAGCCACTACGCCAAGAGTTCGACAGACTTTTTTCCTTCACCAAAACTTGGCGTCTATGGCCTGTTCGGCTGCATAATTTGCGTTACACACACGTAAATTCGACCAACGAAATTCGACTTCGACAGACTTTTGCTCACACCCTGATTAGTATAAACACGGTCGGGAGGGTAACGCCGATTAGTATCTGATAAGATTGGGTGCGCTCCTGCTACAGGGCAGAACCCTAGCAGTCCAACACCGCACAGTTACCCACAAATTCTTCACTGTGGAATTTGTCAAACTAGCCAGTTCAATTATTTTATTCCCATCTACTACAGGAGCGGCCACCAAACGACCCAACGACCACCGACCGACCAACGACACAACACGATAAAATGGTACGTTGGCAAATCGACTTCCTATTCAGTTTGTTACAAGTTTTCGAATTATTATCCCGAAAGCATTTGAGCTCTAGAGATGATTTGGCAGAATTTTCGAGATTTAAAGACTACGGGAAATTGGTTGCTGACGGATCAATTGAATAGGCGACCCGACCTACCGTTACTATCTACGGAGCTGATGGCGCTCCCTGCGGGGGGGCCGATGGCGCTGACAGCAAAACAGCTACCCTTCCAAGCGTTTTCAAGGCTCCTATTCGTCCTGACATCGTCCAGCACGTTCACACTGGCATGGCCAAGAACAAGAGGCAGCCATATGCCGTGAGCGAGAAGGCCGGCCATCAAACCTCTGCTGAATCTTGGGGAACTGGTTAGTTATATCCTCATGGAATTTTGAGAAACCTCTGGGGTCAGATTGATACCGCATAAACTGGCAAGAATCGGCCTACATTTTTACGTTGAAAAAAGAAGCGGCTGAGACGAAACTTACAATTGAGTCAAAATGAGAGCACCGAAAGGCTTAGTCCTGGCTATAAAGAGTTAGCCTGTGGCGTCTCATTGCGATTTCGAGACAACTAGGATAAAATCTTATTTGAACGTACTAGCGCCGGCCTGTTCTTGCCATTTTATGCGGTAGTGAGATAGGCTTTCACTATGCCGAGAAAGCTCTCCCCCTTAAATCTGGCTTATCCTCTGTGCAAGCCAAATGAAAGCTGGGCTAATAACTATGGGATTGTAGGTCGCGCTGTTGCCCGTATTCCCCGTGTCTCTGGTGGTGGTACCCACCGTGCTGGTCAGGCAGCTTTTGGCAATCAGTGCCGCTCTGGTCGTATGTTCGCCCCTACAAAGGTCTGGCGTAGATGGCACGTCAAAATCAACCTTGGAAAGAAGCGTTTTGCTACCGCCTCCGCCTTGGCTGCTTCTGCCGCTGCGCCTCTTGTCCAGGCTCGTGGCCACCGTATCTCTACCGTGCCCGAGCTTCCCCTGGTTATTGCCGACTCCGCTTTCACCACCATGAACAAGACCCGTGCTGCCGTTGAGCTCCTCAAGTCTGTCGGCGCTTACCAGGACGTCACCAAGGCCTCCAAGTCACGCAAGATTCGTGCTGGTAAGGGCAAGTTGAGAGGACGCCGTCACCGCCAGCGTCGTGGACCTCTCGTCATTATCAACCCTGCTGACGAGAATGCCCAATCCGTTGTTAAGTCGTTCCGCAATATCCCTGGTGTCGAGACCGCCTCGGTGACCTCTCTCAACCTCCTCCAGCTTGCTCCTGGTGGTCATCTCGGACGTTTCGTGGTCTGGACCGAGTCTGCCTTCAACGCTCTCAACACCGTCTACGGCACCACCGCAACACCCTCAGAATTGAAGAAGGACTACCTCCTCCCCTCGAACATTGTCTCCAATGCCGACATCGGCCGTCTCATCAACTCTGCCGAAGTCCAGGCCGTCGTTAGGCCCGCCAAGGGAGGATCAAGACAGAAGAAGGGAGGAAAGGCCGGCGTCCTCAAGAAGAACCCTCTCAAAAACAGACAGGTACTTCTCCGACTCAACCCATATGCCAAGGCCTTTTCGGAGCAGAAGTTGGGCTGCGTCAAGCAGGAGAAGGTCAAGGAACGACCAGGAAGGACCGAGACTTTCAAGACCATCATTAACACTGACTAAATCGTTGGATTTGCGTTATGATTGTTTCCTTCTGTCTCCCTTTCTTTTCTACTACTATTTTCTTCTCTTTGTTCTAAAATAAATCAATGCTGTTTGGGGCTTGGTGTTTTTTTATATTTTTGTTCTGGTCGAGGGAAGCTTGGTGTAGGGTGTTGAGAAAAGCCTTCGGATGTATACAATATTCTATGTCCCAACCCGACTAGAGTTGGAATGTGACCCTTACTCTCCCCCTGTTATGGACTGGTTGAACACCCTAGCACCCCAGTGCTTACTGACACCCTACGGCTCATCCTGATAAATAAAACGATCGCACACCTTACGAACATATTCCCTGGAGTATACTGTAGATCACTCATGCCCAACCAAGCACTCGCAAAAAATCGTCAACAATACATCCCATATTAATGCAAGATACCCTTGTGTAACCTTTATCCCGTCAAACCCTCCCGCCTTTGTTTCTGGGAAAAACTCTCACCCCCCGCGGCGGGGAGGTACACTCCAGAGGTCGGTTTTGGGAAAATTACAGAATTAGGGATGTCAGCCTCGGGGGATTGGATACTAACATGATATTATGATGATTGGTTGTTTAGCATCATACTTGACAAGCCAGATCATCGATTACTTAGAATCGAAGGAGGGAGGAAGTCAAGCGGAAGAAAGGTTATGATAACTTGTTAGTTATGCATCATAATCGTATAATACTAGCACAGCCGTGTACTAAAAGTTCTCCATAGCACCCTTAAAGTGTACAAAATTTTATATCATACCAGATGTAATATAATAACTAACCTAATGGCCATTTCGTGTTATGTACTGTACAGTACATTATTATATTATTATACTAGTCCAGGTGCTACCCATGTATGATAGAAATTTAATTTTTCGAGGCACGGGACTTGTACTATACTGTACTAGCGCGCGAGCACGGCGGCACGCGAGATTACTTGCAAGTTTGCATTTCTTGATAATTCCTGCTTCTAATACTGTATTATGTCATGCTTGACTTTGCACTCACTCATATTATGATTATTTCCTTCCATCCTTCCATCCATCCATCCTTCCTTCCTATTATATTGCTCAAAGTTAGCATAATATTATGATATAGATTTTAGGATTTTACTGTGGAGAGAGTGGGGTAATTATTATGAGTCGCTTAGGGTAAGGGTAAGCCTAGGTATTATATAATATTATAATAATATCATAACTAATCCACCACCACAGAACCGTGGAATAAATAGGAATGGGGGGGTGTACAGTACTGTACTGTATCGTGCGGTGCATGCTCTTGTCTCTCTGGCGATCTTTGACTACTATAGACTACAGGTTGTCCCCTCTGACTATCTGTCTGTCTGTCTGTCTGTCATCTGCCTATTATAACACCACGGATTCCAGTAACTTACGGTAGTAGTTTACTCGAGTACAGTCTGGGGTAAAAAAAAAAATGAAATGAAATGAAAGATCCAAAACGCGGTTGTTTTTTTATTCAATTGGCAACTGAACGAACGCTCTAAATCAAAAAACCCGGAAGCTCTTTTGGCGTTTTCCGATTCTTTAATTTTTTTTTTACAGTAGGGGCTGGATTGATCCTCTACTTCCTCATATCTTATCTTATTGGTGGTTCTTTCCTTGACGTTCCTCCCTGACTTGGCTTACGGTACTCCTGATCACGTACCGTACTGGCACTTGTGGTCTGTGGCACATGGCCACGGATTCCCTGCCTTAACTTACAACGAATGATAATGCATGACCTAACTGGGGCGCACGGCCATTCTACAGATTTGTCGCTATTCTTGCTTGTATTGTATCCTATCATACCGTTCGTAGCGCACAACGTCGATCAACGTTCAGCAGGATATCATACTGGTTACATAGAGTTCATGTTCAAAGACGTATAATTCGCGATTGATTCATTTGTAATTTTCTATTGTGTGTATGAGAATACCCATTTAACTTGGGGTGAATTGAGTTAACTATGGTAGCGCTTCGATTAAATTAGGCGGTATGATAGCTCGTTAACACAGAAGCCTTTTGGCGGGACTGTATGGGTGGGTGTGTTTTTGTCCTAGCTAATGAGAGGGTCTGCTTTCGTAAAGGGGTAAGGAAGAGGGGAAGGAATAAGAGGAGAGAAAGGGGAAAGAAAGAAAGGAAAGAAAAAGAGGAATTAAGGAAAGAGGAAAAGGCCTGAACCGAGAAAACAACATCGTCAAGTAAGTAAATCTCATTTCCTACTGTGCTCGGGTCCGAAAGAATAGAAAGTGCCCTGGGCTAGAGAAAAAAGCGAGGTGAAAAAGGAGAGAATACATGGATTTTTGATTTTTTTTGTTATCATAATATTGGGGAAGAAATGATTGTATGGTGTCTCTGTAATCTGAGCTTAGGCTACTATAGTGCCAAACCACCATAGAACTTCCTCCATTCCCGTATCAGCCGCATCAGTGCCCCATCCCAATTGGTGGTGATGCTAATCGTGAGCTAAAATCAGAAGAGCTGGCGATCTGTGAGAACCGCATCAGAATATGTGTTCAAGAAGGGCTCACCTCAAGCAAACTCCAAACCGCCTCCTTTTTTTTGATGCCGTAGTAGAAAATTCGAGGAAACATTTTGCCAGATCTTGCAACTACAAGTACATCCCTAGGAAACCACACAGCTAATAGATGCTCATCCCAGTGCTCCTCATGAAGTCGCCCCAGCGAGAAAAACCCAGGGGCAATCTCTCACATGGACGGAGGCAGAGTGTTGTAGGCCATCCCGTCTGATCCATTCGAGTTCTATACCTCCTCACGTCGCCTAGATAATGAGCAATCACGCCCCCTCCAATCTCCACTAGCCCGGTATCTGGCCTATTTCTTCCTATGTATTCGAAGAGAAGAGCAACAGGGGAGGATGAAGTGACGCTGAAGCGGTTCCAGCGGGTAGTTGGGCTTGGGGGCCATGGGCCAGAGGCCCAGATATAAACGGTGTACTGGGTTTCGGTGTAATAGTTGTACTGTTGGCTTTGAAGAACTGGCATAGCTCTGAACTGGGAATTTATCATGGGTGGACTTGGATTTTGTGAGATATTGAGAAGCAATTGCTCTGGAGTGTTCATCTCAGGATGGTCGCTCGCATAATGTGCGTGAATTGCTTGTGGAGAAGAGATCGTTTCGATAACTGGATGCACATTTGCCGCATCGTATTCGTTTCCTCTACCTGATACATCCGCGTTGGATTCTTCTCCCTGGAGGGTGTTATGGTCTGTAGTATTTTGGATAGACGGGAGAGATAGAGGAGCTGAGGGAGATGGAACATTTCCATCTATGAGTCTTCCCGACTGGCTTGTGATCTTGTTCTCAGGGCCTTTTCCCTTTTTAGGCTTGATGGTTCTGTCGGGTGTGTTGGCTTCATCCTCAGCAAGCGGGCAAACGGGCTGATTGTGAGAACCCGTGGCTTGAGGAAGTGGATCTATGGCTGCAGTAAGGTACTTGAGTCCTGGCTCATGAGGCCCCTTCATTGTGAAAAAGAACTTTCCAGGCTCCTCGGAATCGGTTCTATCTTTCGGGAGTTCGGTCGTTTCCTCCCCTTCTTTCTCACCATTTCCTGATCTGGTATCTCCTGCCCTTGGGGGTTCACCCACTTCGCTGTTCACCCTCCTTGCTCGCACAATTTGCTTTTGGCGGCGTCGAGTAGGCGAAGGATTTTGCAAAAGAAAGCGGTTCACGAAGGTGGTCTGGCGAGTTTTGTGTCTTCTTGGGTAGCGGGGGCTTTGGGCTACTGGGGTGGGTTCTTGTAGAGAACTTCCGCTCGAATCAGCCTTCTCTTTGGTTTTAGCAGCGGCGGATCTGGTTTTAGGTTTGGTGCACATCCCTTCTGTCTGAGTTCTTCCTTGCTCGAAGTTTTTAGTTGGAGACGCTTCCGAGGTCACTTTGTTTGGCACCCCAGTGAGTTGGGTCTCTAAAATCTGAGAGTGAGGAGCGTTGGTAGCGGGCATTTCTTGATGGGAGGTTTTTGATGGTAGTAAAGATGAGGATGGAAGGACGGCTTCCTTGGTCTGATCTCTCGATGCAGTGCTCTTGAGAGGGATTCGCAGGATGAGTTTTGGATAATTTTTTGCTGTAGGTTCCTCCTCCTTCGCAGAGGTAGGAAGCTCTTGATCGTTGTTTGAGACCTCGAAGGGTTTGCCGTCTTCCATGGAAATGATGGCTGGGGGGTTTTTTTTGAGAGGGTTTTTGTTCGGGGCCGGGGCTTGGGAAAGTATGGGTAGGTTTGGAGAGAGAGTGTCGTAGAGGAGTCTCAAAGGGAGAGGGGGTGTGGAATGTAGAAGTAGAGATGACAACTCGGAAGAGAGGCGGGGGTGAATCACTTTTGGGAGATGGCTGAGGAAAAGGCGAGAGGAGGGTTTCTAAATGAACCTCAGGCCCCTGGGGGAGGCGTAATCGGGGTCTATTGCTGACGACGGTAAGTGCGTATGCGGGAGAAAATAAAAAAGGCAGAGATGGATCTAGGGCAGACCCACTGGCCACAACTACGAGGATATTTGGGAGCATCATTTGCTGTTAGACTACTCGAATTCAGCAGACATGTTCATACCTTATCACTCGAAAATTTGCCAACCATTCGGTTTAGCCCATTTGAAGTAAGCATCGTCAGTTAATCAGAGTGTTAGTTTACTACACTTGTGCTAGTAGGTGATACGGGAGCAAAATCGTTGGCAGCGCTACACCCGCTCAGCAAGAGTTCTTTGGTGTGCTGAACAAGTAACTAACTTTATATGAAAAAAATACAAATGGCTCTCGAAGATAGAATAGTACTGTGCTTGAGTATCGAATCAACATTTCTATATAATTTCCTTTAGGTTAGAGCTAACATTGAGCAGTGAACTGCCGTATCAACTTGATTGGCGATCTTATGTGCCCTGCAGTTACCATTCATCCACTAGTTGCGATCTCTGCTTTAGAGTCTAGCTTAAATCTTGAATCTTGCCCGGGGGGGGGGGAAGGTCAAGTCGAGCCTAAACCAACATTTTAAATCACGAAATATACTGCGTTTCTAAGGATGTTCTACCGCTTGAGTTAATATCAGTTCTGTGCAAGCTAGGAGGCCCCTAACTTAGCTAAACTAAAGTAATACTACTTATTAATACGAATAGAGTTTGATTGATTAATTCTAGGAAATGTAGATTGCCCTTCTAGAGGATACATGAGTTTTGAAGTGCTCGTATTTTGGTCAAATAAAATGTGGGGAATATTGGATACCAGGAATCACAAAGGAGGGACGACTTTACTGCTGCGATATTCGAGACGCAGATTGTTAGTCTAGTGAAAGGTATTGGGAGAGAGGTTTCCGGTCTCCTGATTGACGTCGCTTATGATCTAGCGAAGACAGATCGTATCTATGTTGGAACTAGTCTTAAATTTACCACTTCAGTAGATGTTTATACCTCTCTTTTGGGAAATCCTGGTGCTCATTATCATTTATATTTCCCCCGGTAAGATTTCCCTTGATATCCACATCAAAACTTTGATTTTGTGAAATGGGAATTCTAGTCACACAGTGCTAAACTCGACAACAATAGGTGACGTCAAAATCACCGTGACCACATCTGAAGGAACCATCACAGTTCCCGAGTGCGTTTCAGCATCTCTTCATGGTCTGGCATCAAAAATTCTTTTGCCAGACTTCAGGTTTGCTCAAGAGCTCGCTCTTCTCTGTACTGCCGCCGGGGTTCTCACGGTTTCTGCAGTCGATAAAGAGTTGGTATAGTGCTGTTGGTGCCTGACGGTGAAGCAGCCGAATTTCCCGTGAAGGGATATAAAGCCAATGAGGAGAACACAATACGCCTTTGAAAACGATGTGAAATCAGGTGTCGTGGAAAAAGGGTGATAATTTAGTAGTTAACTTTAAGCAAAATGCTGGAATTCCGATCGCTCAATTTCAGGGAGGCAGAGTTGTCATGATTGCTAGGAGTGCCGCACAGAGGACTAAGGTAGCGGGGCTCGATAATGATTAGCTCGCAGGATCTAATCAGAGCGGACTGCATCTAATTTACAAGGTCTCGTCTAGTGGAGAGTTTCGGCTTTTGGAGATGCGGACAGTGTGACCGCTTCGACAGCTTATAAACCGTCAAAAATATGAGATATTTCCTAGAATGTCGGCTGTGTCCTCTCCCAGGGGCCGTTTCATCGGTTACAACATTTCCCGATCTCTTTGTGGGGTTCCAGTTTGGCACAGGTGGTTCGACCTGGATCAATGGCCAATGGATATGTCGAAGCCTTGAACATCCGGGGTATTCACTAGATTACGTTGATCGATGCAAAGAATACTAATTTTACACAGTAGGCAATCCGGGCAACGCCAGAGGAACGAAGAATACTGGCCCCGCTCGGGGTGCCCTATAACAGATGTTAGATTTAACCTACTCTTTTTCTTTTTAGTGTCGAGCTGATATGGTTTCAGGTGGGCTTCATATCGGGAGACTTGGGTGGCATTTGAACGGCTTCAATCCCTAGGGTTGGTCCGAGACTAGTAAAATCTCGATCTCGAGCATAGCCGTAGTCTTCTTCCGAAAGGAAGTCGACTCTTCTGTTCTACGATAGCATTCATTTATTTCATCCACCTATATCCGTGCTTATAGTACATTAGGCACCACCAATTCACTACTATCACCAATTTGTATCATGGCCATTTCTTTACGGTTAGGCCCCAGTGCAAGCGCCATGCATGCCTTACACTAGGACTATACCGAGCGGGGTACAAGAGGAAGGAAGCTTTTGCCACCTTTCTGAACTATGATACCTCATACTCCGCAAGTCTCTAGACCAGCTGGGTTAAACTCAGGTTTGTGATTGCATTGCAGAATGGCTAGGTTAGACTTCAGCTTAGGGGCTGTATAGATGAGATGAACGTGTGAACCAGCAAGCCTTAAATATACACGATCAAGAGTTAAAAGGTACAGCCCGCTAAAAAAATGAAGCAATGAAGTGAAGTACCATTAATAAATTTCATCCGCTACAAGGACCTAAAAAAGCTATCAACCTAGAGAAAGGATACCCAGAACGGGGTGTAACAGGGGAGCTGGGAAAAGGAGTATGGCGGGGCACCATGCCCCGGGTGTAAACTCAACGGGCGATAATCTATGATTGCAGGTCTATTAAGAAAGGATATCGGAATAAATTCTAACCGGAGTCCCACGGTCCCGGTGCCTCTAGGGAAAGACTACATCAACAGCTACTACAGAATCACACCATCCCTCTCGTTAGGAAGCCATTCACGATTGAAGAGTTTGGCCATCTTCTGGTTAGAAAAGGGTTCAAATCTATGTAAACAGGCATGTATCAGTTTGCAGAGGTAAGCAGGCATCACATTATCTGAGCACTCACACAGCTGCTAACCTTAAATAATGCATCCCACAAGTAGTTGAGCAGACCTTCCGATCCCACTTAGGGCTATCAATTATAAGAGCAAGAAGCCACAACGCGGATATGGCTCCAGTGTTAAAATACCGTCATATTCCATCCATGTATTGGAGTGATAGTATTTTGGTCAGCAATTGCAGCGACAGGCGCACGCACAATTGATATTTGACACCACGTCGCAACCAGTAACTCAATTTAATTAAGATCTCAATAATGGATAGTGCGGATATCATAGTAGAAAATTAATAGATCAAAGAAAAGAGAAAAAAAATTCAACAAAAACTAGAGTTTGGTATACAATCTCTCTGCATCTAAAACTGCAGCTCCCCTCATTGGCATTGATTCCTATAGCTTTTTTCAAAAGAACCTAACTTAATATCCTTAGCTCAAGCCGTGTTAACAGCTTCTGTTAAATGTCCCCTAACAGCGTCCAACTATCTCTGGTCCTGTGAATAACAGTGCTCGATAGGGTTTACATCAGGTGAATTGGGAGAACGTTCCATAACCCATTGTATCTGCTGTAGTGTGTATTCTTGCATCCTCCTACTGAAAAACAGGATCCCTAATTGTATCCTTCATCTCCTGCCAAGGACTCAAGTATATCAAATCGTTCTCTGGAATCATATGCACTTTCTACCTACCATTTGCTTAAAGATTGGGATCGAAGAACCCTATTACTCATCTAGCCAGACATAAGCTCGGACTATTAACTAATATTACGGTCTTCAACATCACACGTCTGTTGACCTAGTGGATTGAAAGTCATTTTTCCATCCGCTGTAGGAAGTGTTAACCTGTCTAAAGCGTGGCTTAGTGCTACTGTCTAAGTTTCTTTGATAAGAATAGAAGAGCACATGTGGTAGTATGTAGCTGTAACGAGTAAACGCTAAATCCAGCAAACGACCTTTTTAAAAGACAACCTCATAAAACTTGACCCCCTCGAGAGCTGGTAAAGTCCACTTTCCACCAACTCCGCTCCTTGCCTTCCAACTCTCAATCTCCAACCAAACAGCCTCAGCGTTAGCTCCTTCAAGCGCATTCCTCAGATCTGTCCTCTGCGATAGCCTCTCCCCGCCAAGGATCTTACAAACATCATCAACAATCTCATCACTGACCCTACAAAACTCCACAACAGCAGCCACCATCCCGCAAAGTGCGTCCCAAACTTTATACTCAAGACCATAAGCCCCCATATTCCCGGTCTTACTCGCTTTCTCTTTCTCCCACCTCCTCAAACAATTGACAAAAACTCTCTTAATCCCCAGCCACGCGTCCACAATCCTGCTGGAGATGAACTCCCCGCACTCTTGCGCGAGCGTGGTTATCGCCTCCGCCGCGGAGATTGTGATGTGCGGCTCGTCCTCGAATAGGCGGTTTAGCACGGCGGGCCAGATGTCGTTCACAAGTGGGAGGAATGCGTCTTCGTTCTTGGAGAGGAGTGGGGACGCGGTAGATATCAGGTGGAGGAGCCTCAGGCGGAGGGGGTAGGAGGGGTGCGTTAGGTAGTGTTGGCTCAGGCGGGTGATTCTTTGGACTAGGTCGTATGTTTTTGTGGGTCCTGCTACTTGGGTTTCTGGCGGGGGCGGTGCGGGCTGGGCTTCGCCGTCCTCATCTTCACCTTCACCCATAATTGTAGGGTCCTCGTTTTTGCCTTTTCCTTTTCCTTTGCCCCAAGGCCTTTCCGGGAATTTCCCGGCAGCCATGTCTGCCTCTTCTTGCGCTGCTTTCTTTTTCTTTTCTTGTTCTTTGCGGAGATTTGAGCTGATCTCCTGGATTAGGTCTTCTCCCGTTAGTAATTTTCTTCGCTTGCTCTGCGGCCGGGATGAGGAGGAGGAATCGTCGTTGTTTGCTGTGATGGCGAGTAAATCGCCGCCTTTCCTGCTCTCTTCTACGACTTGAGCGAGGACACCTAGGAGTGCCTCGCAGAGCGCTTCGTATCCGTGGAAGGCGTCTAGCGCGGCGAAGATACTGACGACCATGTCGTCGAGGTAGGGTATCAAGCTTGGCCCTGCAAGCTTCAGCATCATTCCGAGGACGACAGGTGCTTGGGGGGATAGGTCGAATGTATTCAGCTTCAGCGCCACGGCGTTGACCATGTAGTCAACGTTTTCTAGAATAAGCTCTTTGGCAGATGGGTATCTGCATGAGCGAGAGACGTTGCTTAGTGTGACTATTGCGTGGGATTGAACTGCCCTTGAAGGGGAACCCAGGAGGTGGACTATGGGGTATAAGGCATCCACTAGCTCTTCCCTGAAGGATTCTTTCTGCGCTTGTGCGGTGAGGGAGATTGCCTCGAGGGCGAGACACTGGAGTGTTGGTGACATGAGATCGGCTTCTTCGTCTGCACCCAGTTCCGTGGCGTCGCTGAGAACGGATAATGACACAGCGAATAATTCCTCCGTTACATGCTGCTGTAGTGGGCCCGATGGGGAAAAGTCCAGGTCGAGGAACATGTCCATTTCGTCGGAATTTGCCAGCGATCCTCGGAGTAACTGTACAGCGACCCATAAAGAAGTAGACCTATCCTTAGTAGGAGCATTTACCCTCGAACTCTCACGGATATGTCGCTGTGCAAGCCGCAGCGCGTTTTCGGAAGAGCATCCTAGCAAATTCAAAAGCTTCTTCACGCTGCCGACTGTATCTCGTTGACTTCTGTGCCCAAGTACAACATCCGGGTAGACACTAAGTGTTCCGATAGCCTTATTTCGTAAAACCAGCGCGTCAAATGGCAACGGCTCCTCCACCGCTTGGATAGCCTCCTGCTTCCCAGTGGCCCCGGTGTAAGCTGTGAAAAGGCTATCCCGGATATTGATCGCCAGCGTTTCCTGTAGTATCTCGCTGCCCATGCCTAACTCGGTCAGAATTTTAAAACCGGTAGAAATTCGACTGATAAGTCTGGTCTTCATAATCTCCTCGCTTCCAGCCATGACCCTCGGTAAAGAAATCGCCCAGCCGTGAACGCAGCTTTGTATCGTCTCCTTAACGCTCTCGCCCATCGCCACGACACGTAGAGTGTTCTCAGAAATACTCCGGAGACTGTCATCTTCATCCCCGGCAAGTACGATCATCGTTTCGATGATGGCCGTGAGGGCTTCGGCGAGAGACTTTGCGCAGTTCTCGAGTAGGTCCCGACATAACTCGAATACGGATTTGCGAACATGACTATGCGAGTGACCACGGAGGCGGAGGATGTTGTCGAGCGCGGATTTAGTTTGCGTTGCGGTAGCGGTGAGCCAGGAGGTTGTTCGGTGGACCTTCAAGTCCTCGCTCTCCTCCTCCCCCTTCCCCTTTCCTTTGTTTTCTTCCTCGGTAGGGAGGTTCACTACGTTTGCATCTCCGAGGACTTCACAGATCACGCGGTTCAGCACCTTGACACAGCGGGCGAGGACCTCGTATGGGCGTTTTGTGGTAGGCCCTAGGCCAATGACCTTCGCCAGCCCACTGACGACGCCAGGATAAAAGCTAGCGAAGATGTCCGAATCCGTGACGCAAGAGAACAACAGCGCCTCCAAACTCTCCAGAGAAACCACCTGTAATTGTGGAGAAGTCGTGGAAATTGCAACCTCAAGCACAGCAGTGACGCTATGACCTAGCGCCGGTAACGACTCTACATCTCCCAAAACTCCCTTCTCGGCCCTCTTCACGCATTCGAACAGTGCTAGCAAACACTTCATACCCTCGATCTTCGTCTCCTCGCTTCTATTGGCATTGACAGGAGCTCCGGGCGTGCCCACCATTACAAAGGTGATCATGATGAGCATCTGCTTCGCTTGCTCCGCTGGCATGTTAAGTCGCCAGCAGGTGTTCAGCAGAATGCGCACACATCCCAAAGCCTTCTCCAACGCGCCGTCGTTCACGGTTCGGTGCTGCCGGAATATGTGCGAGAGCGGGTAGAAGATGTAGTCCCCCAGCGCACGGTTGAAGACTTCGCCATGGCGCCCGGAAGTACTGGTTAGTGTTTGAAGGAGCTGGGTTAGAGATGTGGATAGTCCTCTAGGATCGGGAGTCGGTTTTAAGATTGTCTCGCTAACTTTTATGCAGTGGGGCCTTAGCTGGGTGCTTTTGTCAGTTGGTCCGGGTGAGGGGCTGTTTGGGAGTGAATAGATACCTCTTTGAAGACTTGTCGTTGGGTTTCTTCCGACATGATGGTGGTGAGGCTCAAAGTGGTGTGCAGTAGCGTGGTCCGATCTAAGTTTGGGGAGGGTAACACAAGGGAGGTCATGGGAGGTCAGGAAAGACGGTGGTGCTAGATGGTCTGTGCTTTAATTTAGGTTCGTAGTTCTAGGCCCTTTTTTTTTCCTGTCAAATCCGTTGATTGACTTTTGGTATGGTGCACTAGGACACAATCTTTGCGCATAAGCTCGAAGTTACTATTACACATAAAGACCCAAAGCACCCAAGGAACAAAAATTATCAATTTTGACCAATCTTTAGCAAATTTCGGGATTTCTCTTCGGGCCAAGGTCGTGAACTACAGGATTTACGGCTCCGGGCACAGAACCACCCTTATTATGCTAGATTGTTATTTTATCCATTCGGTGGAGGTCGGGGCAATATGTCCAACCCAGCATGGACACCAACATCTACCAAGCCTCGGGGAAGCAACTCAAATCATTGTTTTCCAACTCCACCAAAAACCCCAGGCTCTTTCAATGTTAGTTACGGTACCACAGAAGGAGCCCCGAGATATTGGAGTGTTTACTAGCAGGTCTCAGACTACTTTTTATTTACCGCAACCTCATCTAGGGAATTGCGTCTCACTTCCAAGTCGGCCGTCAGGAGTACCCGTGCGATAAGGTGATTCCCTGAGACAGTGACACGAGTGATTTCTTGTGATAAAAAACTCCGGGTCCTAATTGTCGCTAATGCTTGTTGATGCTATACCACCGATCTCTTTTTATGAATTGCGTATGAGATTTCAAGAGAGTCCAAAGAGTTGTAATTAGGAACGAGTTGTATCCTGACCATTTCCTCTCCTCAGCCTTCACACAGAGCCAACCCTGTGGCACTATTTCGAACGATAAAATTCTTAGACAACTTCTGGCAGAAATTTGGGCTTCGCTGAAACTGTCATAGCATTAAACTCATCTCACCCCTTTTACAGATACTTGTAGTAACCAGTAACTATTCACAGCTGACTTTTCTTCAGGAATGCAGTAAACTAATAGGGCGACCAATCGCGGAACAGCAGTTTGGTGATGGCCACCCTCACAGACTACCCGTAATGCTTTGCCGTTTGTGAACACAACTGCTATTGCATGCCAGCCAAAAATTAGCCGGAGCCTCAAGATTTTTCTGGTATGCAATAGTAGTTGTGTTCACAAACGTCAGAACATTACGAGTGGTTCAGTCGCTTCAGTGCCAGAGGGTCGGTGTAAAATTCAGGATCGCGTTCTGCGGCCGCTTGTTTCCAAATCAGAGGTGGCAAACCAATTCTTTACTCTTTTTCAACCCTTGTCCAGGGCCAGTTTTGAATAGCGCTTTCATAATATCACTTAGTGAGAGGTGTGCTGCCCCGAAAATATCTTGGTTATGATGTGAGAACAACGGGATCTAGAAAAAGTATCCTTCCTTGATCGGTAATAAATTACTAGAATTTTACGTCGAGACTTTGTCCCACAGATCTCTTGGACGTAGTAGCACACTGAGCGATAAAAGTGCCCTCCAACATCTTTCCCAATAAAAAAAACTCTTGTACTGAAGGGGTATTCGGCACGGGCAAAAATGCTGGGATATTTATTTTCTCTAAACATTCCTTGCTGTAAGCATTTCTACCAGGATCTATCACGGTTTAGTTCTGAAGAGAGAAAATTAGGCCTCACTTTTTTCTTAATACTGTTGATCACACGTTTATCACTGAATAATATCGAAAGAAATCAGGTTTCGGTAGCTGCAGTATCAATAGGCTTTGTATGAAATACAGAAAACCAATTTTTACCCCATATTTCTCCTGAATTTGTGGGGCTTAGAGTTGTTTCCAGCGGGTTTTGCCTTTTATTCTGGCGATCACCGAGCAGGAATATTCCCAAAGCGCCCCAATGACCCTCACCAAAATTTAATCGTATAATATGATATGCACTATTTTCACCTTTTTTTCATTACAATTAATCTTTTTGATTGGCACGTGCTGAACGGACCCTTATTTTTATTTTCCGCTACCCCGCCGATCGCGCACCTCACCCCTAGGTATACGGATCCCTCCGCCCAATAGCAGGACTAATTTTCCCTACAGCCTTATTGAAGAGGGCCAGATCTTCGATCTCCCAGCCCCCGGAGTGCAAGATTTGTTGTTTTTCCTTCCTTGGGTGACGCATTGTTCGACAATAGCATATTGCGAGGGGGAACTGAACTCCTAGCCTCTTGCTGATTGAACAGGAATTTGATTGGTTCTCGAACACTTTAACCATTAACCACTGGGCCAGCTAAGTGTTTCATGCGAAATTATCGTGGGAGCGGATGCTTACCCTGCTGGCAGGTGGGTTCGGATTTTTTTCACCCCATGTTTTGAGTGGCGATATTATTATTAAATGTTGCATACACTGTAAGAGCAGATATATTCTTGAGAGAGAAGGGAAATCATAAATATCGATAGCTGGCAGTAGCTGACGATAGGGTTCCTTATGAAAAAGAACAATCAGGTTTGCTAAGGCAGTGACGAAAAAGTAGATTTGACGGTAGGCACGATAGAACTCAGAGGGGGCGGTTCAGGACTCTGGATGCACGGCTGAAAGCCGTTAGGGGCTCGTGTATCGAGAAGCCCATAACGGAAGAGTGCTATAATACACAATATTCATGACTTGTGGTAATCTCATTTGGGGTATTGGGTCCCACTTTCAAGCTGGGTTTCACGAGTTAAGGCAATTTATACCAGACTCTAAGCCCCAAGTATAGCCGCCTTAAGCTACCACTCTCTATGAAATGTCTTAATCTTGAATCCACAGATCCAAAATAACTCTCCTTACCCCAAGTCCACGTACATAGAAAATCCGTTCTTTGCTTATGATCATTCCTCCTCATATCGAAGCAAGCGGCAGCAACCGTGAGTTTCTTTTGATACTGGGGGCCCTCCATCTGCCTTGTGGTCTCCTCGCGGGCCCCATTCTAGATTGTTATGATACAATATTCGGCATTCACTGTAGGTGGCACGGCATAATAGGTTAGACATAATTTTCATGGTCTTTGGATCTTTGACCTTTCTACTTTCCCCGTCTCCCCTATCCCCATGATCGATATGTTTTTCTTCACTCATATGATCGAACTGCAAAAGCCTCTTCGGCCCACACTAATCTCAATTGGTCTCCTAACAAAACCTTTCATTTTCTCTTTTTCCTCCAACAGCATCAAAGCTCACACCTTTTTGCCAATTCTACTTCAATAAATAGCCTAAGTTTTTGGCCTTATATTCCACTTTGGATATCTATCACAGGATTATTTGTTCTCTTTTGAGAAGTATTCAAAGACAAGGCATCGTCTAGGCGGGTATACCCACCGGGGGGGAAGGAAAAGTCTTCGGGCATCCTCACTAAACTCTTCACAGAGTGTGCTTGGCCTAGCGACCAATGCGGCGAACCAGCTAAATCCACCTGCTGGGTTGGCTCGGGTTATGATTCCTTGGGTTGGGCTATCTTGGGTGGGGCCAAAATTTCGTTGGGTTGGGTCGGTCTGGTCCACCCATTTTCGGCGAGGGTTCGCCTATTGGAAGACCTGCCTGTTATGGTACTATCATACATACCAAACTGTATCAGCCCTTCTCTAGCAGCGAAGCCAGGTCGTGGATGGTTCCCCCTGACATCTAAAGAACAGCCTATGATGTTGAGGCTATTTCTGTTCCCTTTGTCACCCTGCCGTATCACATCATGTTCGATAGGTCCCTTGGCCTGGGAAGGCTTTCGCTCTACTTCCCCTCTATACTAACAACAGTAGACAAGCTAAGGCCTAGTTGGCGGGAGTGATGGGGCGATAGGCGAGTGAGTTGAATGAATGCATTGCATATATAGCAAGAGGAGCGGCGGCTCCTGCAATCTAAGTTACCTAATACCATTAGGAATGATCATGTTAGAACCGTATGCCCTATCCCAGTCACCAGGTAGCTGGCTTGGTCGGGAGGATACCCCAATAACTGAGCGCACCACTTGCCTACTGGGGCATTCAGGTACCAAAGGAATTTTTTTCCTCACCTAGTTGCTAAGCCGCTTACCTCACCGCTATGAGGCGGTATTCGTCTAGGAAAGAGATCGCGTGGGGCTTTTGTGCTGAGAGGGGCGGAGCAATGTAGAAAATTGCTGATATGATTGGGGAGTAAATGGGGCATATGTCATTGTAGTCCTAGTGGGAAAGCCTAACTTGGCACTAAAACATATCAGAAGTCAAGTGGCATACTTCGCGAAGGGGACGGCTACTTGACCAATTAGATTTCTTGACAGCAGGGGCGAAAAATATAGACTACGATCTAACTTACCTATGACTGGAATGGGAGCGAGCCAGTCGGGGATGTTGCACAACTTCACACTCCCGAAGGCTAACTTAGGTGCTAACAGAACTTTTGTACGGAGTTCTCTCCGGTTTAATCTATGTATAATAGGGGGGCTATTACTCTAGGTATCTTCTTGACCTCAGACACTGGCAGATAGAGTTGAATTCCGCTCACCCCTATGATACGGCCAGGTATCCTGACCTTCTGGTGGAGTGGCCGAACTACAAGTTAGACCTCAAAATTACTACACTTCACGAATATATCACGCGCTCTCTAGGTATATTGTGCCTGTTTATTATGCTTTATTAGCACGCAGCAATAGCTTTCCCACTATTTAGCACGGGTGCCGTACTGTCCCCCAAGGCGAAGCTATATCTGCAATGGATAGAGGACGACGCACTCATCTGGGCTTAAATGCGCCAACAACCGTCCATAACTAGATACTCGATGAGCTACCAATCCAAACCAAGGAATACCACCCTTTAGTTATGACCTCACTTGCCGTCGATCAAGATAGGATCGTTATAATTGGATATTCGACAAGCCTTGAGATATCCCTCTCTCCTAGTTGGGCACTAGGGAACTTCCACCACTCCTGTACCTCTATCTGAATTTTCCGACACTATGAGTTGTGTTCGATTTCACGCTCTCACTGCTCGACTACCCGAGTAGTCCATACTCAGTAGTATGCGGCTCAGTGCTATGGCCACCTAGCCGTTGTTATCATAGCAACACACGTCTGCCATCTGCCGGGGCTTTGCGAACGGGATGGGGTATAAAACGTGGGGGATCTACCCAGTGGATCGCTCGGGTCACAGCAAGTCCTTAACTCTGATAGGACGCCCGAGAAGGCTGTTGAGTGTTTTTTTTTAACGCGGTGAGGTGGTGTGTTTCAAACCTTAAATTAAAAGATCCCTATTAGTCAGCCTTCCCGAGAGAGGGGTTTGCTCTGCGGGGTATTGGGAAATTGTAAAGGCCTCGAATGACGTAGGGCGGAAATAAACAGAAAGTTCCAAAGCATCTCGGTATATTCCTTCCCTAAGGCCCCAGTAGGAAGTAACTATCATGGCGACCCTCACTGGAACTTATGAGACACAAAGGCGTGTGTGCTACTCAAGTAGGATGGACGTGACGCCCATCAGCGACCACAAAACATGGGGTAGTCATCGCGCACGCTTAATTTCCTCACCGCCGCGTAGGCAGGTGACATCCATCACATGATGGAGGAAACAAGGTGAAGCCATAGGCATTTACGCGACCCCTTCTCGCAGCCTCATACTTGCCAAACCGAGTGATGATTTGTGAACGGACCTAACCAGCAAGCTGTTGAATTTTTTTTATCCATCTCCATGGACACTAAAAGT
The DNA here is from genome assembly GCA_003521225.1 of Tuber microsphaerosporum. Lineage (NCBI taxonomy): Eukaryota > Fungi > Ascomycota > Pezizomycetes > Pezizales > Tuberaceae > Tuber > Tuber microsphaerosporum. The sequence continues at coordinate 31,776 of QOVD01001745.1, read as the reverse complement.
TTGTCAGAGTATGGGCGCACCTGTGCTTGAGCAATTACCCGTATGCCTTTGTCCACTCCTAGGTCTCTCTTTCCACGCTGAAGCCTCGCCCGACTCAACGCTCTTAGCCCACTGCTCACCGCCCTTTCTGCCATTGATCCCCCGGAGCACTGTCTCCCGGCAGATGGCAAGGTTTTATTGAGAATCCGACCAGAATTTTTATCGTGCAGTACTCGAGTGCTCGAGTGCTCGAGTACTGGCCGGCCATGTCACGTTCCTGCCGCGGCCGGACGACCGTGCACGTTGAATATGTCCTTTCCTGTTGTAACGTAACGCTGTGCACGTATATAGGCCACGTGAGAAAAGTAAATTTCATTTAGGAAAAGGGGACAAACTCTTACGCAAGGGAAGCCAAGCGAAGTAAGATACTCAGGATATCACTCGCTCATTATTCACACTATACTAACAACACTCAAGACAAGATTCTTTCTTTTTTTCTTCCCTCTCCTCCACCCCTCGTTTACAGCTTTTTGCTAAAGCCTACTTCCTCGGAGGTCGCAACCAATAGAATTCCAATCCCGGGCCCCGGAAAAAAAACCCCTCGAATGGAGAGTATTCGTTTTATGTAATAGAGTGCCCGTGATGTTTCAATACACAAGTGCTTTGTGGGACCAGGTATGATATTACATGTACATGAGTACTCGGTCATCTCGTATATACTCGAGCACAGCGGGTTGCTTACTTGTGGTTTCTTTCCCTTCTAGTCTGTGAGAGGCTAGAATCTGTTAACGCACGGATGTCACGGCGAAGGATGAAGCTCATCCAGGCAAATGAGATGAGGTGGATTTCTGGGTGTTTCACCCCATTCCGGTAACCCGTAATCATTCGTGCTAGTCTAAAAATATGCTTTCCACCCCGCTCTTCCCCGCTTAAGTCCCGCTTAAGTCCTGAAAACGATTGGAACGAAAAAAGATGCTACCAAGGAAAAAAAAAAAAAAAAGTAAAACAGAAGGGGAAATTCTCCTAAACCCTGTTTGTGGAGGTCAGTAGATCCCGTTACTTCACCCGTCACTCGGTCATACACTCGGCCATCTCCGCCCCATTTGCGCTTTTAGGAAACTCCATGCCGTCAAACAACGTCTCCCAGCCAGGCAACTTGTAGCACATTCTGTGAACGCACCGCCCGGCCTCCGGAAAGAAGCAGGCACGCTCCCAATCGATCACCCCCTTGACAGCGTCCATGTTTGGGTGCAAGACGATGTTTGAGAGGGCCCAGTCGAAATGTGAAAACACCGGAGTGCTGTCCGGGTCTATCTGCTTGATCAAATATCCGAAAAAGACATCTTCTTTGTCGTAAGCTTCTAGGAAAGCCCTTGTGGACGGGAACGGGCCAGGGTAGGGTAGCTGATTGTGCATGAGTACCCCCTCCGGCACGAGACTTCGGACCCCAGAGCTTGGGTGAGGGATTCTGGTAAGTTCTTGGATGTAGCTTTGTACCTGAAGCTTTATTGCTTCCCGCTGTCTTGGGTTAACCTTTTCCCAGGTTTCTTTGTCGTCCACTGTCACCCCTGTGAATCGCTCGAAAACAGTGAATCTAGAAATGGTAGTTTTATGTCAGTTATTGCTCTTATGGAGGTTGTCTTCTCACCCCTAGCATAGACGTACCCATTGCCAGAATGGACCACCTTTGGAACGGGTATGGAGGTATACTCCTGCACAAGCTTCAAGGCTAGAATCTCGTTCTCGTCTCGCTTTTTGACCGCGGAATATATGGGCACGTAACCATTGCGACCTCTCTCATCGTGGGATAGTTGTTTCTTAATGATATAGTCCTCCAAGACATAAACTCTTCTGTCAAGTATCGGGTGCACTAACTTCTCGTCGAGGCATTGAGAGAGCCATTGCTCATCCATATTCTTAGAAGGATAATATATCAAGGTAGGAAATTGAAGGTTGTATAGGGATAGTAGAAAATCAGGAAGTGGAACATTGAAGAGGCAAAAAAGGGATAACCAAGTACCATACATATACTAAAAATCGTTCAAGTAAGGGAGAGTACGACTACTGATGAGTTGTCAGCATCGTCAAAATAGACGCGAGAAGCGCGTACAGTCGCGTTAAACTCAAGGACTTTAGGGACTACTCGAGTACTGTGAGTGAGTTTTGTTGAGACGAGGTCCCGAAAACCGGTTTCATATGCGAGAATTTCAATTGCCACATGTCATCACAGAGACGCATCGGGTGTCACCAGTGTTATGGTTTTGGACAGAAGCAGCCTCCATGACCCAGGGACAAGTGCCTATGTGACCCACTAGATAGGAGTATAGAGATACTTTCAAGGGGGCGGTGGTTTTTGTCTGCGGATTATCGAAAAGGCCGAATTGGATTTAGAAAAAGTAAAAATAAGGGCAAAAGTGAAAGTTAAAAAAAAAGCAAAAGTGGGAAGGGAAAAACACTAGAAAAAGTTTCACATACCCTAACTTGACCGTCCAATTACTGATAGGGGACAAATAGAAATTCCCACCATAAAATAACACCCGCCGGATTTCTCCACGGCTATTTGAACGCTAGTGTCCTGAAAAACGCCCATGATCCAGAGCTGCAGGGAAAAAAAGGTAGTTCGGTTTGTGGCATCAACCTAAGGCTGTCAATGCGTGGAATCAGTTGCTTTGCAAAGGGATTTCAAGATGTTGCAGTAGCTCATGCAGAACGGCGATCGATGTCATGGTTTCAATTCGCCGATTTTGGTGGCACCGTGCTCCAGTAACGATGGTAAGTGCCCTCTGCTTATCAAAATACCTCCTAGTTGGTGCATCCTCGTTTTAGGATCATTACCGTTATATAATGCTCTTTTTCTTGCTCCTGAACAGCTGTTCAAGACGTTTTCAATTTTGATGTTAGCGTCCACTGCAAGTGAGCTATGATAGAGCAAAAACCCTCTTTGCTGGAGCTCTGCCTAGGAGCCGTTCAGAACGGCCTATCATAAGCTGGGAAGGCTTGGTCGAATTATATGGCCTTAGTGCCTCCTCGGAGATCGCCTTTTAAACACCTAACCCTTGCCAAGACCCGTTTTTATCTTGTAATATAACTTCCTCCACCGGCTCCCCTTTCTCCCCTGATGCCTTCTTAATATCTCACCCAAACTGTTAGAATATTGAGAAGGTACGAAAATGAAGGGGGGATTAGCAGTGTTCGAACATAAATAGAACGATGGTAAACTAGGATCTAATGTTGAAGATTTGAGCCTTCTCTTGTCGTTCCTGCGTGTACTCAATTTTAACGTGAGGCAGAATTGATGGTTCAGGTCGTGGTTGCAGTAAGTACCATTTTTCCACTATCTTCGTCTAGGGGAAGGGAAATAAAAGTAGTGAGGCAGATGCATGAGGCTTGGTTCCATTGATTCTCGATTCCTATACTTTATACCACACATGTCCCCACTCTGTATGCTTCCGGACCAAAGGGCGCGTACACCGGTGGGCAGAGAGCGGTATTATAGGTCGCTGTCGTCGCTTCCTGCGGACTGCCTGTCTTTCTGCTGCTGCTGTCTTTACTCACACTGGCTTGGACCAAGGTAATAGGTTTTTTGTAACTGTATATTCCCATAAAACCAGAAATCAATCAAGACGTCACAACAATGGCCGTAAGGAGTGAGCGAATATTTGATCCTTTAGCAATTGCCATGAAACTTAGCCTTGCTTTACATTGCACATGGAAAGCTCGCTCATCCCTACGCCTCCTAGTTGATAAGATCTTGCTTGGTTTCTGCCTTTTTTTGTATAGCGTGCAACGTCACAAAACATCTGCTATCATACCTTGGCTCATTGCCTCATATCATGCTCTTGCGCTCATTGGAGTTCTTAAGCATTCGTATGGAAGTTGTATAAAAGTAATATCCCAACATGAATCCTTAAGCAGCCCTTGCATCGTGCGCCAAGTCTATGCAACAGGGCCCAAAAATGAGTTACCCGGAGGAGCTTTCCGGCTTTAGTTTCTTCTATAATAGATTAAATTTGCATAATAACCTGAAGTAATTGCAGCGCTCTCGACGTTTCTAGTGATAACCTACTCAGGCATCTGAAATCAACATCCATGGGCAATTCATTTGCTTACATAATACCGACAAAATAATTGTGTTTGGCTAAAATAGCCTCGAAAAGGACTATGCACAGGTAATTCGAAATCTCACTATCTCCACGAATATTACTCTACGAGTAATTGGGATCAGAAAACTAGAGAGAAGTGTCTTCTGAGAACTTCTATTAAGCTATACTCGACCAAGTCATGGATTCCCGCAATTGTTGATCGTTCAGACAGGTCATAAAGCGCCCCAAGGGTTAGGCAAGTAAGGCTGGGGGGGTCATCAAGAGGCCAGGATTGCTGGGTCTAACATAAGCCTGACTCGTAATTTTCTGATGTTTGAGAACACGGCTACTATTGCATGCTCTACCACTAAAACACTAATTTCTAGGGTGAGATCTGTTGAATTATTGAGGCTCCGGCCGACCTTTTGCCCCTACGCAACGGCTGCTGTGTTCGCAAACGTCAAAGAATAAACGTGACTTCCCCATATTCCAACCGTTCCAACATCGAATCTCCAAATAATGCTGATCACAACACCTAACTGTAATTCCGATCGGCCTCTAGCATAAATTATAAACAAGTCCACATGTGCACATATCAGGTATCATTTGTTTGGCCTTCTCTCCCCCCTTCATCTTTTTCTCGTTGCACTTTTTCAGCCAACTTGCAAGTCATAATTGCACTTAATCCTTCCCGACAGATCAAACTCTTAATTTCGAGTTTCTCACCGCGAGTCATTGATTCCCAAGTTCCGCCTAATTCCGGGGGAAAGGGAAATGTGAGAAAACATTACGTCGTGGCAGCCCCCATCTTACAAAGGAGCCAATACCCAAATCCGGTATTTAATACTGGTAATACAAGTAACTACAACTGCCATAAATAGTAACAGAAACATCCTCCCGTATACCGGTAACACAATCATTGTTACTTATTATGCAGTCACGAGATCCAGAGAAAATAAGATTCGTGAGTTTTTCCTGTATCGCACGGCGGGTTCTCGCTGCTGTCAAGATTTTGGGTATCTTATCCTAAGTGAGCGGTATAAAGCGGAAAGGAATGCAGAAGATACGAGGCGGACTGCACGAGTACAGTAATCTGAGGGGGCCGTGATCGACAAATGGCCTGGTGATTCCTTTGTCCTCGCACAATCCCCTTACTTCCGTCCGGGCCGGTGGTTCTTCTTGCCATGTTTAATCAACGTAAGATACGAGCGAGACTTAGAAGAGGGGATCTTGAGTAATATCTACAGATTCCTAGAGGCAGGGAAGAGGAAACAGCCTCTCTTGAGAAGAAAAGAGAGATGTATATAAACCCTTAGTACCGTCTATGAAATGCTACTACCATCATACCAGTATCCGAGTCCTCTCAATCCTCTCTCGCTACCTTCATCATCACCAAGATCACTCGCTTTTTCTGCACGAAAAAACAAAGACATACTCCACACGGCACACGACATCACTCCGATAGGGACGCGACGGGAAAATAAATAAAAATGCAATTCCTAAAGTCAATCCTCCTCCTAGCGGCCACCGTATCCCTCACCCTTGCACAAACTACGGGTGTAGCTAAATACGACAACACCTACGACAACGCCAGCCTCTCGACGCTCTCGGTAGCCTGCAGCGATGGTTCGAATGGGCTCTACACGAAGGGCTACCATACCCTTGGAAGCGTTCCCGGATTCCCTAACTTGGGGGGATCTGGCACCGTCGCGGGGTGGAACTCGCCGAATTGCGGAGCCTGTTACCAGTTGACGTATACGCCTCCTCCACCCGCAGCTCCTAAGGTCCTCAATATCGTCGCAGTGGACGTGGCGGCCCCCGGTACGTTTGTCCTTTCGCAGGCTGCCCTGGATACCCTGACGGGTGGGCAAGCAGTGATGCTCGGGAGCGTGAGCGTGTCTTGGACCCCGGTAGCAGCAAGTCAATGTGGGTTTTAGGAAGTGTGAGCTTCCGCTGTTGGTAGGCTATAGGGGGGACAAGAGACATAGGGATGGCTGGATGGTGCATTCTCTATTTTATGCAGACGTTTTGGGGATAGCCCGGGGATTGATTTGTTGATTTGTTTTTGAGGCTTAAGATGGAACATTTCGGTTGGAACTGGACAAAACATGCATATGATAATTTCATCCCAGTTTCACTGACCTCGGGGATACTGCTGTATCGTGATGTGGTTCTGAATATCGTTGTCCAAGTATTGCTGGCAAAGGCAGAAAAGAAAAATTGTTGGGGAACCGAAACGCAGGAGTCGGTTTTCGACCTTAGAGCGAGATCCCACACCAGCCAACGTTATTGCTTTTGAAATCAAGGAACTGAGGTACATATCGCATAATGTATGTAATGCGCATCAACCAACATCTTGCCGTCCTGCATTGCCATTTTCCTTTCAAACCATCCGTAGATACTGTGACCTACATGAAAGCTAGCTGACTACTCAGCATGAGGGTCCCCGCTGAGGAGAAGAGATTCCACCGCGTCTCAATCCAAATCCAAGCGGCGCTTATGGTACCACCAGGATATAAGATAATAATAAGAAAAATAAGAAAAGGTAAAAAAAGGTAAAAACGGCTAGAAAACCAAAAAAAGCATCTGGGGGTGTCTTCGAAGACAGTAGTTCCATTGAGGAGGTGAAGCAAGTGCATTTCTTCTTTTCAACGAAAAGAGTAACCACTAGTTCTCTCGGGCCCACGCTCGGACGGTAATATTTCCCTCCAAAACAATCATTCCCAGTCGCCAAATACACAAGCATCCTCTCCAACCAGCAATTTTTCCCGAGGCTAACGCCACCCGCAAAAGCCCATCCGAGTGACCGCTTATGAGCGCCCTCCTTCCGACTAAATATATTAATCCGACAGGAGTATTGTTCCATAGGACATAGTGCAAAGCCCGAAAGGTCACCCTAAGGAAATTAGTGGGAGTTCCTTTCTCCTTTCCAGCAGCACCTCCGTTCATACTTGCGCCTCCAAGGCCGTACTACACAGCCCAGCAGCGTTTGTGGCAAAGCATCACATCTTGGCGCTTACGTTGCTCCAGGTATGCCGTTTCGCATCATGCCATTCTTCCTTGTAAACCAATGGCAGACGCTCTTGCGAAATTGCAATCTTTTTGATAATGCGTTTATGGCGTATTGCGTGTTTAGCATAGGCAGCCTCGGCACTGTGGGCAGAGCGGAGGCGGCGAGTCCATGTGCTTAAGTTTTTGCTGGCAGTGCAGCGAGAGGCAGGCGCCAGCCAGCCAGCCAGAGGAGGGCCACTCGGATGATCTGCGTGGTCACGGTGTTCGCGGCAAGATTAAGTTGTACGACAGTGCGCATGTATGTATGGCGAACAGCTAGTGATTGGGCGAGTTAGGTACGAGAAGATTGGCTCCTGTACAAGTATTGCACAAGTTGCGGGTTGCCTTGTCATTGTTTCACTAGATTCGTTTCATGGATGCTACATTACCAAGCAGGTACCTAGCTAAAGCTTTAATTGTGACCTGGGAGCATTTATTGATCCTATTTGGCTATTCCCCCTTACATCATCTAAGTTAGCTAGCGCCATGGTGCCCTAGCGCAGGCCACAGATATGAAGTTGAAGTATGAAAACCCCGTGTTTGGAGAGTCCTGGAGTCTGAAATGCTATCCTGTGAAAATCTCCGAAGGGCGGGAGGCTCGTGGAAAGTTCTAGCAATTGAAACCCCCCTAAATAACCCAAGAGAATACCCTGGCAGAAGCGATTGAAAATTCCTATCAATCGTGTATTTTCGTTGGCATTTTTTCCCTCTCGCAGCCAGGACACCAAATTCGGTCGGCGTGGTCCTCTAATTAAGGTATCATACCGAAAAAACGGAAAGAAGGCTTGGCATCGGGAGTTCATGGTGGCGGGTTGCTCATAACCGTCTCACCCAAGGAAGTAGGCTCTACCCCAAGCCTCGATCTGCTCGACCATATTTTAGCACCAGTTAAACTAGACTTCCCGGTGATTGACCGCTCGCCAATTGGCGGCTCTGGGGTGCCGTAGAGTTTCTTATAAAGCATCTTCAGAGAGGGTCCGCAGGCCGTAATGATACCAAGACAAGCTTCCATTTGCGCACAAATCATAGGGTTCACCATATACCCTGACCATGTGAGTATATGCACAAAACAGGGAGAAGATGCAGGGGGAGCAATACAAGTAGAATCAAAACTGGTCCCATGCTTTTCTAACAACCTTGCCATGAAGTACGCTCTCAAAATTCCACAGATACAGGCCCTGCTCCAATCAGCAACTCACTCATATTCAACACAAAAGGCAGAACTTACAATATCCCCACCCCAAACAGGCTAGAAATCACCACCTTCTTCCTCATCGACATCCTCAACTTCCACACTAGACGCACGGGCACTAGCAAGCACGCAACATCAAATGAGGCACTGAGCACAACCATAGCCGTAGAATTAATCTGCATGCTGTCAACAACCTTTGGCTGGAAGCACTGTGCCCTAATAATAGCCATGAGGTCCCACATCCGCATCTCCCTCGGAGCACACATCAGCACGGGAGGCAGGACGCTGGCGGGGTACCAGAGGAAGTTAAGAACGTGCAGGATTTTGATAGTGATTTGAGTGCCGGGCTCACCATTCCCGGCGAGCTTGTGCAGGAAGAGGAGGATGGAGAAGCGTATTAGCAGGAAGGTTATTGGCGCGACTATTACGATGAGGTACTGGACCTGTGTCGTCGATAACTGTATGTCAACATCTTTTTCCATCACATATGTACTGCGACCCAGGACATGCGGAAATGAATGCATGAGAGAACAGAATCATAAATATGAATATACTGACCTTGAACCAGTTGAGAATCTGCCCGGCAGTAAGGTTATATAGATGCTCCGCTAAACCAGCGCTTTCAGTTCCTGTTTTTGCCCAAAACGGCGTCTAGAATTAGCCTCGCGCTTTATACACAGAATTCAATTACGAGCACCATAACTCCCTAGAGACATACCCCATATGATCAATGCAGTATAAGCGGTATATGCTATCTGTGCCCTCAAAAAAAGAATCCAACATTCATCAGCAAAAAAACAGATCCCCTCCCAATCTCAAGCAAGAAAGCTTCGGAAAGAAAGATAATCTATCCAAAGCGATAGACTTGATTTTTTTTTTGTTCACTTACCAGAGCTGGAATAATGGCCCAATCGTCCCACCCTAGCTTCTTCAGTATCCGCAACCGGGAATAAATCCTCAATCCAACTACAGTAGTTGCGATTACCCACGGGGCCAGAGCGAACCCTTTCAGTAGCGAATCCCTCGTATCCGGAACATATCCCGGATCGAGTGCGGTAGGATGGGTGAAGCCCGCTGGTGCGAAAACAAGATAGAAACTATCATTGGGCGCCCGTGCGGCGTTATCAGGGACACTCGTGGATTCGGCAAATCGTGGAATGACCCCCATTGCGCAACAGAATAAAATATCACTTGGTGAGGTTGCAACTCTGCCTTAGCACAGTGGTTATCGCGATATTGGTTGTATGGTTGCTGTAGTAGTACTCGAGTAGTAGGAGTGGTAGCAGTAGTAGTAGTGGTAGTAGTACATAGCAGTCGCAGCTGGAGATACTGTATGTACTTGTACAGTACAGTAAAATACTAAACAGAAAAGCAGCTTTCCACCCGTTCGTTCCCAGTAATGTCCTAAGGTAAAACGGTCAATATGCCTTATAAACCGTTTAAGAGAAACGAAAACATCTGGGCTGAGTCCCGCCATGCGGAAGATCAATGATCCATCAAAATTAAAAAAGCTCACATGCCACGATCTCAAAAGGCGGAGTCAAAGGTTCATGCAGTAAGACGACCAATTTCGCCTCTTTTATCCAAACGATCCGCACAACCACACAAACTCTTACAGGAAAGAAAAGAAAAATAAGACAAAACCCCCACCATAAGGCTGCCAATCAGTTTCCCCTTCGACCCTCCTACCTTTTCGCTCGGCGAGGTCAAAAAGTCTGGGCGAATTCGCGGCGAGATTTGAACCCGCTCCGATTTTAAGGAGAGTTCGATGTTAGACTGGCCAAGTACCCGCGTCACCACCTCTGCTCGAGTTGAGTGCGTAGGATAACAAGCAAGCCGGCAAGTAAAAATGCTTATTATCTGCTCCGCATCGTTTCGGGTAGCTCCGTTCCCCGCATAAGTGCGGGCCCCATATCAAAATGCCATTGTACAAGTACCTTATTGCATGCACTGGCCTTATTGCGGTGCCGGTGATCGCATCGGACCCGCTCCGTGCCTTTGGTGTTGGGTTCCGATCTGCGTAAGCTGATATCGTACGATGTTGATAACTGACTTAACCTAACGGGATAGAAGACGCATTGTGATGGAAGTGGCAACTATCTATGCTGCGTTAGGGCTGAGAAGATCGGTAGAAAAAAAGATGCTATTCCGAAATAATCACATTGTAGTTTGTAGGCATGATATGGTAAGGAAGGAAGGAAGGTTATGATTATAAGTTGTTAGGGACTCGATGGTCTGGAACATTGACGAAAGCTGAAAGATTCACCCTTTCCGCAAAAAAATGGCAAAGGAGGCGAGGACCAGGGAGAGTGACAGTGGTACCGGGATGGTAGGCGGCATTATATAGGAAGGCAGTGCTTTTCGGCATCGCCAGGATCACCCTTTTCCCGCCCGCCGGCGAAATCCAAATAGCCGCCCCCACTCATCGCCATGTCACGCACGAGCTGGGTTAGATACGCAATGTAGTTACCTTGGGGATCACCGTGTGTGCGAAACAGAATACACTCGCGGTCAGAGATGAGTTAGATAGGAGGAGTCTAGATGTCTAGACCTTTAGCGGGGGGTAATTCTAGGTTGCCTAAAGGGAAATAGGTGTGGTATGGTAGGTGGGCAGGCAGGTAGAGAGAGGGAAAGGGAGGGGGAGGGAGGGAGATCTGGCTGTGTTACATATCACGCGTTATCGTGGGAGTATTGGCCAGGCAGGAGAGGAAAGCATCGTGAAGCATAAAAAAGGCAGACGATTATTGATGTTGAATTGGCTCACTTTTATCGGAGCGCTATCGCTCACTCAACACTGGCGACAACATCGTTATCACGCTAATTCACCTTCCTAATTGCCGCATTGAAAAGGACTTAGACTATGGGGGAAAGGAACGAAAGAGAGAGAGAAAGGAAGAACGGAAGAAAGAGAGAGAGAAAGAAAGCTGTCAACAGAGGTAGCAAAACACGTGTATCACGGAAGACTTTTCTCAGTAAAAAGAAAAAACGCCGGTATCCCAATTTCACCCGCCCATGCCGCGTGCAATGAGAGATGAAAAACAAAAAAATTGAAGAAGGGTAAGTAATATCCTTCTTTTGTGGACAAAACTGGCAAGAAAAAAATGAGGGTGGAGAAAGTTATATTTTAGACTTGGAGGAAATAACGAGAACTCCCCGCGATTGTGGAAAGCAGAAAAGCGAGAGAAAAACAAATCTCAAAAGACTTAGGTATCCCATAGAATAAACAAAGCCATTAAAGCGAAAGAAACCCAAAGAGACCGAGATCTCGGTATCTACAGATGAAGTAGAAAAGAAGGAATAGAAGGAGAGACATCATATCGTAATGCGTACTGAGACTTATTTCATGATCACCGCCGCAAAGGGAGAAGAGGAACAATAAATAGAACCAAAAGAACATATCCAGCCATACTTTCCCGCCATCCATCAACTCTGCCCGCCTGCAGCCCTATTTTATCTACCGAAATATGACTGATTCGTGCCATACAAAGTACACCCTATTAAACCCCACCGATGAAAACGGACTCAGATGACATGAAAAATGGGCGAAAGAATAAGCTGGGAGGAGAGATATCCGATAGCAGGGCCTGAGGAAAAAATTAGGAAACGAAGAAGGGGGGGTAGAAAAGCTATAAAGGCTCAAAAGAACTTCTGCACTTTACAAAAAAAGGTGACCGCCTAGGACGGCATCGACTGAACGGACCCTATGGATGACATAGGCGGCATAGGCGGCATAGATGGCATAGGTTGCATAGGCCGCATAGGTTGCATAGAAGATATCGTATCAATTTCCTCTTCATCCTCCTCCCCTGCTTCGCACTTTGTTGTCGACTCGGCATACTTCTTTTCCCATGCGGCTATCCAGAGTTGAGCATTGGCTTCGGCCTCGTCAGCCCCAAAGCCCATCTTTTTGGCCTTAGCTCGGAACTTGCTAAGCTTAACCATACGTCGGACCTTCTCCTTGTTGTTGAGACGATATTTGCGGGCAGCCTGTCGATGTCTGGATTCGAAGCTCTCCTTGTTGCTCTGAGCTGGATCCGCCGCACCTTCAAATTAGCACGAAATCAATCCCACATTCTCATCCACACAGTAACTCACTCCCCCAAAAGCGAAAGATAGATTATAAATAAAACAATGAATAGAAAAACAGAGAAAAATCGGGGGAACAAAAAATAGTGCATACCGTATTTGTTTTTCCAAGCTTCGTAATGAGCACTGAGATAATTGAAACTCTCCCGACCGCTCTCACGAGGGGCCTTCTTGACAGGGGTAATCTCAGTCTCCTTTGTTTCGGGAGGGTCGGAACAGAACGCGAACTGTTCTTCTAAAGCCCTGTAAGCGTAATCTTGAAAGCGTTCCTTGTACAGTGACAGGTGGTCCCTGATGCCGCGCTCGCAGGTGAACAGCTTAGTGCATTCAGCGACAGGACATGGATAACTTTTCGGACGAATCTTGGGGGGAACTGGGCTAGAAGGCGAGAATGGCATTATGTACATGCGCGGGTGGTGGACGGTTGTTGAGTGGAAGGTGTGCCCTTAATCATTTCTGGTCGGGCGAGTCTGAGTTCCCCGGCTGCAAGGTAAGTTGTTCTAGGGCAGAGGGTCGGAAACGTAATACTGTTGTTGGTGGGCTGGTGGGCGAGTTAAGGTTACCCGGTCTGGGGGTGTGGGAGGAGGAGTTGATGGGTAACGAACCCAATTTTATTCCTTGAAAAGCGGAGCCTCAGCTATGGTAAGCATAAGCCTTCACGTTTTATTTCATTCTTTTCCTACCATCTCAGTATGAAACATGTACAAGTACTGCACAAACATGATACAATGCCTTGTTGGGTTTTCAGGCCATTACTTAGGTTATATGCCGTGGATTTTCCCGTAGTTAGTTACAAATAAACCGAGGATTTAACAAAAAAAAATAAAAAATGATACAATGCCTTGGTTAAAACCGACATTTCCTTTTTGAATTTTTCATGCCCACTTTAAGGTCTCACTCCTTTTTTTTCTTTTTGTTACGGTTCCCTTTATGGCCTATATCCCTATTGTAGCTTAGCTTAACCTCGGTCCTATTCTAAAGCTTTACTTTTTCAGATCTCGCGATTCAATGTTCAGTTTCGCCTCTCCACGGCAAGTGTGAACTAGACGACACTTCGAAGATCAAAAAACCTTTCGGAAATCGCTGGGGGGTGCGAAGCCATGCTTTGGGGTGTGCTGTATCCCCTAATCACGACCACCCGGCGATCACAATTTTACGATTCATGAAAAAATATGATAGAAGAAAGACTTTTCGATAGATCTAGATGTTCACGAGTGCCTACTTCTTGCTAGCTCAGTGGTCAATAATTTCAGCTTATCCCTTCAACCAAAAGAGTGGGAGCATAATCTGTGTCAAGTATCGACACTCCTCTTTTTACGTATCTCCTCAAATAGGGCCAACCAAATAAACAACAGAATTAAGTCATCATATTCTACGCAGTGAGTACTTGGGTACATGATGGTCGGGTAGGTGCCTACATACTACCCCTCGATCTCCACAGGAAGATCCGGTTACTCTAATACGAACATATCAAAGTAACTAGGAAGATTAGAGTAGAAGAACCCTATCTAAATGTATGAGAGAATAAGAGGTGACATGGAGTAAAATCAACCATAGGCAAGTCAACAAAGACACAAACAGAAGTGTAAAATGGGTATTAAAAAAAACGCCGATTTCGCACATAGGCCCCTCATCTATCGTGTCATCGTAAACTGTGGGCCGTGACAACCTTGTGTGGAGCTCCTAAAATCACTACACCAAAGTCAATTTTGACTTGACCACTCCACCCGAAAAATTCCTCATGGCTCGGGATTTGGGCTTTGGGACTTGTAATCTTCGGAAAGCCTCTTCAACATGCCGCGGTTCAATAGGCGTCCTTCCCTCCTCAGCATGAAACAAGAACTTCTCCCGTTTCCTTTTTTTGCTCTTCTCTCGACTTTCCAATAAAACCTGGTCCTCTAATTCCTTTACTTTCAAAGCTTCCTCGGTAAGTGTCTGCACAATCTCGAACGTGAGGAAACCTAGAATATCGACAATATCATCATTGGGTTTCGCATCTGTAACAGTTCCGAACCCAGCCCACTCGCGAAATCTCTTCCCTTTGCGAAATGTGAAGGAAGCCTGGCGGCACTCTGACCAATGTACGTATTCATCCCTAGTCATGCCTCTCGTGCGTTCATCTGCATTCTTGAGGCGCTGCAGTGTGGCTGCGTTGGCCTCTACCTCGTCTTCGTCTTCATCTTCCTCGCGTTCAGGGACCTGCTCCGAGAAAAAACTAGCCACCTCCCATGGGAGTCCGATCTTTGCCTTCTTCTGCCTCATCTGGACTGGCCCAGCCCCACCTGCAATACCTGCAGCCGCGTCGTCGAGAATGTCGGCAGGATCAGGCGCGCCAGCTCCTCCGGATGGGTCGTTATCTTTAGCGGTTTTCCTAACATCTTTCCAGGATAAATAAGTTCGCAAGCGAGAAACCTTCGCCTTATCATGACGTATGAGAAAGATGAGATCGTCGGTAGAAATGGAGCGGGAGCCGCGACGTGACGCAAGATTGGTGCATTGTTGTAACTGTCACGAATTAGAATCTCGAGCCACAAAGTAAGCTTTTAGAGATAATACCATCTCGATAACCTGACCCCGCACAATCTCCTCAATGATTCCTGTGGTTTCTGCAGACGGTTCGCCGGTTTCACCGGAAACGAACATCATCTACACTCGTTAGCCTTGACAAACACCATGTATAGTGCATCAGATTGGGAAGGGGCACAGTACTTGCTGAATTTCAACACGATATTTGAATTTGTCGTTTGACATGCTGGATGAATGCTAGGTTGCAGTGTTCTCGTGCGATTAAAAGATGGGATATAGCTGTTGTATGAGCAACTGCGAGATGGTTTAGCATCCTGAGAGCTGCCCCCTGCAAGGTTGGCAGATAATGAAGGTAGGGTAATCCTCCTCAACCTTAGCCTCCTAGACTGGACCCTGTTTGGCGCTCAACAAAAATGCCATTTTTCTCACTTAGTCTAAATTAATTCTTTCTTAATGTATTTATAAATAAATGGGGAAATGTTTGGCATGCCAGTTAAAATGGTAATTATTTTTTGTTTCAAGCCCCATCCTTCTATTTGGGGTTTAGGTGTGTATTAGGTGAGAGCGTTGGGGAGATTTTTTTCAAGAGTGGCTACCGGTGTACGGTAAAGTGTCCTTTGCAGAGCATTTCACTTTTACTCAAAAATATTTTCTGCGACATATATATGTATGATAGGTGAAGGAAGGAAGGAAGGAAGGAAGGAAGGGTTAGTTAAAAAGGTACATAGCACAACAGTGTATGTATCATATAATCCGCCGTGATTTCTTAAAGTATCGAACCTACGCTTTTTGATGTGTTGGGTGTGACATTTTCCATGGCAGCCGGTTTTTCTCCGCCAAAATAAATACTAATTCAGACGGGTGAGGGTAGCGGAGTCGGTGAGACTCGTGGTTTGGAGGGGATATCGAGTTTGTTTTCTTGCCTTTGTTCACGGGATTTGGTGCAGAAAATGAGCCTGGCTGGAAGTGGTTTTGGGTTGTGGTTTGCTCTAGCTATCGTACATAGAGTACTAGGACAAAAGGGTTCGTCCAATCGGCGGTAACCGAGCAGCACCTCAAAAAACCCCACCCCCTCGATAAACCTCCTCTCAACAACCATGCCTCCAGAAACTACAAGCTACCTCACAGACTTTGAGAAGGGGCAAATTGTTGCTCTAAGGGAAAAAAATCTTTCTTTTTCTAAAATTGGACAGCTCTTACTTCGTCCTAAAAGTACTGTTCAAAGTTTTTACAACCGCTATCAAAAGAGGGATGATGCAAAAAACCTTCCATTTACTAGAAGACCAAAAATTATCGATCCCAGAACCTGCTACTGCCTAGTCAGAGAGGCCAAGAAGGCACGCTGCCAGCCATTATCAGAATTGCGCAATGAGATTGTCCCACATGTCTCAGTTAAGACAGTCAAGAGAGCTTTGGCATGAGTCAACATAAAGAAGTGGAGAGCTAGGAAAAGGGCAATTCTGAAGGATGAACATGCTATCAAGAGGTCGGCTTGGGCAAAAGAGTATAAGAATTGGACAAAAGAGGACTTTCATCAGCAAAAATATTACTTTGCATCCTGTGCGTCTGAGGTACATGACGCACAGGATGCCCAAAATGTAAACCTTCACTCCGGATGTGACGTCAGATCGGCGTTGCATCCGGAATATATTTTTTGTATTCTCCCGTGTCCTGACGCCTTCCAGACACAGACCCCTCCGCCCTGTGCGTCCTAATGACGTTTGACCCTCGGTTCTTGCTTCCTGACGATATTAGAGGACCTCGCCTTTCTTCCTGATGCCTTCTCGTCGCCGCCTACCGTCTAGCCTTCTCTTCATGAAGTTCTTATCTAATACTTGTTCCGTCTGGATTTGTCACCTCTTCGTGAAGCATCCAGATTCTCGCTTGTCCTCTCCCGATGCATCTCCCTGGCGTCTGGATACCCTCCCGATAAAGTCTGATGCTATACTGCTTTTTCCTAATAGCCTTTGGATTGCCCCCCCATTCTTCACACGTATTCTAGACGCTGTCCCGACGTGTATCTCCGTGTCGCACCCTCTTCCCTATTACATTGTGACGCTTTATTCACTCTTTTTCTGTCATCAGGACGTCACTTGCTAATATTTCGCATTTCTACTCTTCGAGCCGATACCCCTCTGATTCTCGTCACATCACTATTACATAATCTAAATCTATTTCAATAACTCTACATGCCCAAAATTCTCCTAATTACCCCCTCCGATGCCCACTTCATCCTGCCCGCCCTCGGCATCGTGTTGTATATTACCACTCTCCACCAATAGAGCCTGCCCAGGCTGAGAATCCTCGAAGCTGAGTGATAGGCAGCTGGATGGACCAGAGCTCCTGGCACTCGCCCGTTCTGGTTCCTCAGCCTGGCTACATCCGTCTTCTAGACTGGCTTGATCTGAATCTAGAAACCTAGACTCCAAATCAACTGAAGTCTGGCTGAAATCCAACGACATGTCTGTTTCCTGCGACTAATCCAGGCTGTCTTGGCCCCATCCTAGGCTTAGGACTAGTGCGTCAATTGGCGATTGCCTTCGCATTGTAGGCTGTCCGCGACTGTCACCACCTAGCTGACGCTGCAGTTCTGTGTACAGGGCGTCGTTGTCGTCAGTAAAGCCTTCATGCCGCTCCTGCCGGATGCTATGCTGATTCTCAAGCCTTCGAGAGATTGTTTGACGAAGATTCAAAATAAACGCTTTCCGCGTCGCCTTTGCGAACCCGAGCCAGGTATTTTTTTGCCTCACGAAAATGTCTTGCATTTCGGTCATCTATTAGCTGTCTTGGTCTTTTATAACACACCCCAAGATTCAGACGCTCTTACCTCTAACTACATCATGCTTGAAGTGAGGTGGGGTCTTATATATCCTAGTATGCCATGCCTATAGTGCATGGCACAGCATGGCACAGCATGGCACACGTCAGGCAGATTATTGTACAGTTGTTCCGCTTTAAAAAACCCCGGTCAAGCATCCCTTGCATTTTCACCCCATCGAAATACATGCCGTATATCGAGTCAGCAATCTGAGGCACAAGGAACCTGAATGTTAAGTCCTAAGCCCAGTTCACAGTCAGCCACGATGTCAGCTTAATAAACCACTTGAGACGAACCTCGTATCCATTGGGTGAGCACATAAACCTGTCCCCTTCTAGGAGGTAATCTACCCTTCGCGCAATAGCCGTAGGATCTTTTGGAATATTGTACATCCTTGCGATATTCACCCTGATATGGTACAATAACTGCGCTCTGACCGATGTGTGTTTTTGACGAAGCTTTGGTTGTTAATACCCTATTCTGCATCGTATCATAGCTGCCTAGTTCGACTTACTTGCTCCACACTCTCATCTGACGGTTCAATATACCCTGCATCGGATATCGCATCCTGCGTCTTACTCCAAACTGTTTACACCTGCAACGTCAAAGCAACAGCGTTCGGGAGTGGGTCATCAAAAAGGGTGTACCTGAGCATCAGAGCGATCATCTTCCCTAATATTGCCCCTTCTGCCCCTGTTACCGGGTTTCGCTGCGAGTCCATCGTTGGCCCCATATACCTGTCACGTGGCGCGCCCGGTTCACCTGGTGTTAGGGGTAGCCGATAGTGGGACGATAATATCGAACTAAGCTTGAGTAGGTATCTTCGGAGATTTGTCTAAGAAGGCTTGTGGGTAACTATCTCTCGTGAGAAGTAATTTGATATAATAAAAAAGATAATCGAGTAAGACAAAGATTTATAGTGTGATAACTTTTTATATTGATAAGATCGCTTCTCCGGTGCTTGATGATTTCTTGTAGCAAGGGAGGCACTACGATATTTATATTCCGTGTCTGAGTGTTCGCGGGCTAACTAATAACTACTAACTAAAAGTGCGAACACTCTCTGACCCTGACAACTGTTTGACTACTTGCTTTGCATTATGAAGACATACACTATTCATCTATTCGTGAGGGTGTGTCATTCCCTTCAATGATAGGTGTGCAGAGTTCTGGTAGCCCAATAGGTGCTAGCGTTATAACTTTCTTCACTGAGCCATGTAAGGAGTGGCCAACTCCTTGGTCGTCATACCATTCAATGAGTACGAGTTCATAGGCTGCATGCGCATCAGGTTTCGGGATGACTCTTGCTTACAATCGCACCTAGGGCTAAATGCGCGCAATGCCTCTCCCTTACTGACTAGCTCTGAGTGGAACTGTTGGTATCCACTATGCGTACTAGTGTCAAATTTCCTCATGGGAAGATTTCGCCTAAGCGTCCACTCTTTTGTTTCCTTCAGCTCTCTTAACTTTGAAGGCCTATAACTTTATAAGACGTCGGCCAATTTGGTCCGAACCACTTGCATAAATTTCGCTAGGTTCTCTTCTCATATATCCTGCGAACAGCATCCGGTCGGATGGACGGCCGCAACGTATATGGTGGTATTGCGAGTGGTCCCTGGAGGGACATTCTTGAGTGCGAGTGCAACTACCACTGGTGTGGCAATGAACGTAGTGCTCCAACATCGGGGCCACAGGGGTATGATGGCCGTATTTTTGAGGTCTGTGCGCAGGGGTCTGTGCGCTTCGGAGGTCTGTGCGCTGGATTCCAGTACCATAAAAACTTGAATAATTGGATGGTGTGCTAGGTCGTTGGGCTTTCCTCTCTCAGTAAGGTCAAGAAATTTTTGTTTTTTTTTCTGTCTCGGAAGGGGGAAAGGGGCTGTGTTTCTGCTGTGTTTTTTGCCCCCTTTCCAGAGAAGGGAATTCTGGACTACATAGCACACCGTCCAATTATTCAAGTTTTTACGGTATTCCATACATGGGCTTCCAATGTGCCTAACACCTGATGGACTCGAGCTTCTGACCCCAGATGTGGTGATACTATGGGTGGCCAGCAGGGACGAATATAGTGCTGTGCTATAAGACGGGAAAGTCAGTGGATTGTAGGCTCCATCACGTATTATGCGTCCACGAGCTACTGGCGTCCGCCTGACAAGAGATACTTCCTGCGATCCGGAAGTGGTTGAAATTCGCACAGTCGTCAGGCCACTATTTCCCTGTTGGCCAGCTGCCTGTGAGCCATGATGCCGCGTGGATGCTGTGCCTTCTTCAATATTGAGCTCTTCTGTATCAAGCTTAGTATCTGATTCAGTTTCCTCCCCGTTGTATATGTTTTGGTACGCATCGTTGCTATCATCGCTTAAACAACCCGTTTACAAATAATCTTGTCCATCGTGCTCCGTTTCGGGTTCGATATCAGCCCTGGCTTGTATTCTTGATCTCCGGGGGCGCTTGGATGGCCTTACGAGAACACTGGTTTCATTTGGCCATGGAGAAGGGCTCCGACGTGATGGTTGGTAGTTTGACGTCCGGGAGGTGCTGGATTGGTTCTGCTGTATTCCCAATCCGGATACCCTGCTGCCAGGTACGACGTCGTGCCTACGCGCGTTCCAATTGCTTGCTTGTGTTTCGAGAGTTGGCTGACTGGTGGATTCCATGGAATCTGGTACGATGTCGCGTCTACACCCGTTCTGATTGCCTATCCACGGAGTTGGCTGACCGGATTCCATGGAAACTGGTATTATGTTGCGTCTACGCCGGGCCAGGTTGCCTACTCGTGGAGTTTGTTGACTCCATAAATTGGCTTGTTCCCTAGGCATGGTGTAATACTAGACGGTTAGTGATCATTAAGCTAGAAAATTATCAGGATATGGGGATGTAGGAGAATTGGATGGATCTCGAGTATTGCAAAGAGGAGGAGTTTACAAAGTTATCTTGAGTTTGACAGGACGCGTCAGGTCTTATACACTATGACATAGGGCCAGGGAGATGGATCATCACAGACTATCACTCAGTATTGAATGCAAAGTTACACCTGCGCAATGTGGTTTTCTATTTCTCAACATTATCTTCGTTATCTAGACATGCTCAATTCTCATAGTTTCGAGTCTCTGGTGTGAAAAGGTTCGACGAAATGGGTGTTGCTAAGATAGGAGGCTGGGTGAAATCAGCCACAACGAGTATCGGTTAGCAAAGTTAATTCTGGTGAGACATATGCCACACCCAAAAAGGATTAGAACAATGGAAAACAAAAAGAACTCATCTCCGGACGTCGAATCAACACCACTGAACATCCAGATAACAGTATTCAGGGTCCCCCGACGCCAGTCCGGTTGGGGAGCGAAAAAGCGAGACGCGCTGAGTCCAGAAGAATTTCAAGTACGAGCACTGCTGAGGCGAGGCGAAGCTGGGAGTCACCGATGCCAGAGTAAGGGGGAAGGGGCATCACAATCTTACACCGTACCTGGCGTGAGAGATCACAATAGGTATGAGACGCTAAAGCAAGAGCGCAATGCTATGACTACTGTGACACTAGATAAAAAACACACTACACTGTAGAAACAATTCCAGACATTCCAACCGCAAAACAGCATCACAATCAGAGACGGCTTGAGAAAAAAAAAGTAAGCTAGGGGACATCCTCCAAACGCCCTAATCATTTTTTGGCAATCTGGCGGCTTGGTCAGTGTAGCTTCGGCTTTTGTGTTTTCGTGCCCCCCGCCGTGGCGACATTTTGGGAGTCAGGCGCCGGAGAAGCTATGGGCGCAGGGTGAATCGTGGGAAGCGTCGCAAGAGCGGGGGTTGTAGAAGGCGGCAGAATAGATGGAGTATTCGGAGCTGTGGGAGCTGGAGCAATCATCGTAGCATCTGAGGTCCCCGGAGCCAGAGGGACTGTGAGGTTGATGGGGGAGACGGGGGCAATGGGCGTAAGGGGGATCGTGGGGAGCATCGTAGCATTGGGCAGTGTGGATGGCGGCGGAATAGGTCCAGCGTTCGGCGTCGTGGGAGCCGGAGCAATAATCGCAGCATCTGGGGTTCTGGGAGCTGGAGTGACTGTGGGGATTGTGGGGGAGAGGGGGGCAGCCGGACGTTCCGCGAAAGTGCGTGAGGAGCCAGCAGGAGGGCTCTCTATGGCACCATCGAGCCCAACACGCCGTCGGGCTTCTTTCGTCAGGAGTCGCGATATCCAGGGGCGATTATTAACATCCTCCTGAATATATCTGATCTGCTCGGCATCAGATGGCATCGCAGAGCTTCCCGGCTTCTCCTCTGGTTCCTCATCCTGATCTCAATGGCGTAGCCTTGCCGTGCTGGATTGTGTTGAGGGCACTTGTCCGCCATCCTATTCCGGTGTTTTAGTTATTGAATTTTGATCTTATGTTAACTTAAAGCGTAGATACTTACTTTTGCGATGACAATTGCGCTCTAGAGAATTATCCACCACCTCCACCACCTCCACCACCTACTCCTCCTTCTTGTTGTGGTCGTTGTGGTCGTCGGTGGTGGAGTTGTGGTCATCAGTGTAGTCGTCCTCCTCCTCTTCGTTTTCCTCCTTGCGCATAACATCCAGCTCCGCCCAGTCCAACCCTGATTTCTCCCCCGTACCCATGCCTCCACTCTCCTGATCGTCGTTCTCTTGATCGTCGTTGTCATCTTCCTCCTCTTGTGTAATTCTCACAGAATCTCTTGTTTGCCTAGTGTGATCCCAGACTCTGGGGTCAAAATACAGGTATATCCCGTTAGCAGGCTCCGGCGTTTGGCTGCCATCCTCTCCCACGTCGGAGCGTGATTCCAGGACCATGAGGTCCAAGGTATGTTTGCCATCGTTGGCAAGGAGCTACGCCCGAATGTCAACATCTTCGTTCGGAAAGATAAGCTCTCAGAGAGGGAGAGGGGTTGTGGGTACGCATCATAATGCGCGGCTGCCATCTCCTGTCGCACCAATGAGATATCGAGGGCATCCGATTGCCTCCTCCACACATTGCGCCTTGACGGCCTTGACCAGCCCTTGCATCATGATGCTCGGTGATGCCACGACTCCCCACACAATTCCGCGTTTGGCATTGGTGGTGCAACAAATGTGGCCAAGGAACAGATGCCCAGCTTTAGGAGCATTTGTTGGGCGAATAATGTGGATCATTATAACCCGTGAGCGATTACCAAATGTTAAGATGGAAGGCGCTACTGTGCAACTGTGTTAATATTGGAGCGTTTGAACTTGAATTGGGAAAATCACTTACTCGCAGTTCCAGTGACTGCGCCATCACCAGCGCGCTTTGCGTTTTCACGCTCGTTCGCTGTCTGGAGTTTCCTAGCCGTGTCCTTGACCAACACCCTCAGCTGGCGATTGACTTCTTTGACGTTGTCTGCATGGTGCTTGTTTTTAATAAGCTTGATGCGTGACTGGACAGGGCTAAGGGAGCTGGCGAAGACAACGATAGACGCAATTTGAGGGTCAGTTAACGGCCCGGGATCGAATGAGCGCGCCTGTATGTAGGCCTTGACCTCACGATGCCAGGTATTGTAGGGGCCACTCAGTTCCCTGGGATTCTTGAATCCACACCAACTTTTAGCATATATGATATCGACATAGCGCCCTCTGAAATAGAAGAGTTGGTTTACAGCATTCTGACATTGTGAGTTCTAGCAGGCCATCATTTACTTACTCGGAGTCTTGCACGTCTGGCTCAAAGTGGGGGTTCTCGTCCGATTCCAACGTTTGACTGGGCCATGAAGGCTAATATTTAGCTCCACGTCCTGCGATGTATGATTCTTAAGGGTATAAATGAATAATTGCTTACATTCTTTGCGCGATGACACGATGGGGAGGCTTGCGTTTACTCCTCCTTGCCTCCATTTCGTGAGGCTGGATAGCCGGGCGTCTGCACGAGATCAGAATGTCAATATTGCTTACTGGCTAATAATAGGAAGGATTGCACTTACTTTCCCAAACTTATAGCGCTGGCTTGCGTTGGCTCAGTGTCAAGTGCGGCTGGCTCTCTAGATAGAAACACAAGATTAATACTGTCCGCTAGTCAAAGATTGGGTGGTATGTAATTACCTTGCCTTTCGCCCGGGAGGTCTTCGCTTGTTGGCAGGTGACATTTCATCCGGGATGAACGATTTGAAGGTTTAAAAAGGCGACAGAAGAGCAGAGCCTGGAGCGCGGATGGCCGATATCTGTGCGTGAGGCATTGGCAAGTAGAGCGATGATAGGATTGAGAAGAAGGTGGAGTAGAAGGGGGTATATATATAGATGTATCAGACGCCGTGTGTGTGCGCTGCCATGTTTGGTTGCCCTACCAGTAGTAGGGTGTACAAGCAAAGAGTGTCACGATGGTAAACAAACATTGAACCCTGGGAAATCGTTACATCGAATTTGGCCCACAATCCCTCTCATCGAAGTGCTGTATTGCTGTGAGGGCCCAGAGAGCAGCTCGATCCATTGCGCCAGTCACACTCAATAGATTATGGAAATCTATACATATCGCGAGTCTTGATAAAATGTGAAATAAACTTTTAAGCCTCACGATTTTCACGACACCAAGAGATGTTGTTGCTTGAGAGATGCAGAACAGTGTCTCTTGGCATCCCTTGGGATAGAGGATTGATAAGATACGATCTAAGAGCCTCACCCTCTTAGGCTGCATTACGCCAACTTCAACTTAATATGGCCAGACGCATGTCAGCAATGAAACCATCTTTGTATTCAACAACTCGATGAAATACTAAATACTGAACTAAACTACTAACAGTAGAGATTTAGGTAGATGATCGATCTGAGCGTCACCATTCACACTCTTCCAACAAAACTCACACGTAGCCTCTTAGAGCTGTGTTCGTCATTGAACCGAGTACCAGGCTTCCGCTCCTCCTCACGATTCAAAACCTCCCTAGCAATAGAACCTAAATGCAGTCTCCTAGACTTACGCTCGTCACTGTATTCTGGATCGGACTTGGCCCCACGCTTCCATACCAAGTCACCTCGGGTAAGATCTCGTCTCATTTCTGACCACTCCTGCATATTCGGGTGGTTCAACGATTTGATAGCAAGGGGGATACGAATTGCGGGGCATTCGATGTCGTCTCCAACGGGAGACACTAAGCTACGCACGCTGCCCTCGCGTCCTGTTGTCACATCTGGGGCTGATAGAGAGCCAGAAAGTCTTCCCTGTGGGAAGCAAGAGGCTTCTTGCTCTTCCCGTTCAGCTGTATCAGACTGCCTGTCAGCATACCCGTCACCATTGACGTCTGGCTCTGGCGCGTTGACCTGCATGTGGCCTATACGTGCTGCCGGGTTATTGGCCCAATGGGAGACAACATTAATAGGGAGATATTGGTTCCTCCTCAGCGGTAGTGTTGGTTACGAGGCGGGGCGGGGCGGGTTTTCTCTCAGTCGCCCCGCCGTCATTCCGGCCTGGGGGCAAAATCTCGCCTCTTCTCCCAGCCCCGTCTTATACAGGCCCTGGTCAGGGTATCGGGTGGGGGGGGGATTTCTTTTTCCCCTTTGATTGCCCAGGCGGCCCCCGTCCTACAATGCCCTGCCCTTGGCCTTGGGCGGGGCCCAACTTTCCTCCATCAGTGATGTTTTTTGTGACATAAATATTTGCTTGAAATCTCCAATTATATTGCATATTTAGTATCCTGATTGAACTATTCTAATAGTGCACATGATCATTAGGCAATCAATTCACCATCTACGACTCTACATAGAGTACTGATGCTAGTAACATAATTTAGGCTATAGTTCTGAGCGTATTATTCTGAGCGTATCATTCTGAGTGTATTATTCTGAGCGTATTATTCTGAGCGTATTATTCTGAGCGTATTATTCTGAGCTTATCATTCTGCACTTATGGCTCTGAGCGTATGGCCCTAAGTTTACCATTCTGTGTTCATGATTCTGAGCATCATACTGAGAATATGGTTTTGTGCATATTGTTTTGTGCGTATGATTTTGGGCCTATGGTTTTGGGCGTATGATTTTGGGCCTATGGTTTTGGGGGTATGGTTTTAAGGGTGTGGTTTAGGGTTATCACTTTGAGCGTGGGACCCAAAGGATATCATTTGAAGTATATCATTTGAAGCATAAATGTCCAATCCGACCATTGGGTTGATTGAGCAATTTGATTATTGGCTAGTATAAGTTCTTTGCCGGTGATTGAAATGCACAACTGGGTGCTTTAAATGACATAGTAGCCTTGTTTTTAATGCTAAATTAGGTAGGCTAATGACTTGCCAGTGAGATCGCCATTGTAGAGCCGGTCTCCTCGTTAGGAGCTTACATTGTCCTGATTCTGGAAACCTCGTTGTAAATGCTATGACTAAATAGTAGTAAGTCTAAATATATTAGCAAGAGGAGGCAACTCATCTGAATACATCAAAAGAGTAAAACAGTGTATTGAGTTGGGCTATGAATACCGTGCAGTAGAATAGTTCTATCCTAACACTAGATCTGTCTGATATTACATTCTGAATAGACTTGGAGAATCGAATTCTCGGTATTTCATATCTCAGACACAACAAATACTCCAAAAACAAGGTACTCGTTCTGCTGATAGAATTTGTTAGCAAATATATGAAAACAGGATATACTACTATGAGAGTTCTAACTTGACAGATTGATGACAAGTTCCAACAACAAACTATCTATAGCCTTACCACTGCAGAGTAAAATGCTCAAAGCGCTCTGCTTGCATGTAACTCAAACTTCCTGACTTATATGAATATCTTCTCTTCAATTCAGTGATGCAAAAGTCTCCTTCTCGAAAGTCACCGAGAATCCCCATTGCAGCCCATCCACATTTAACATCAGGAGAGACAAAGTGTGGCTCGGTAAAAACATCAACCAAGCAGGCTCGGAGAGTGAAAATTTCCTAGGTATCGGTTTTGAAGAACTTGGCTTTATAATTCAGACAATGTTGAACTAGTTCCTCATAACTTTGTTGATACTCTCGATCGACTGCACCAAGTAGTATTCGTTGTGCTCGGGTTAATCCGCCTAGCGATTTAAATAGGTGACTTTGAATTGGCTTCTGATCAGCACCGATACCAGAAATATCACGACTTAACACCCTTCCCTTGTTATGATGTGCTTGTTCCATCCAGATCCCCCAGTGGTAAACACCTGCTCGAGCCCACGGTGGCCAGCAGTGGTGAGGGTTCAAAAGGAGCCACTCCTCATATTCCTTATGTCTGGCATCCTTTGGGAGTGCAGGCGGAACGATTTCGGCATACTCTTCGATGTTCCGGCAAAGCGCATTTGTAATGTATTGACTGATTTTGTTGCCGTATACAAGTTTCAGCCCGGATCCAAAGGGGACAAAAATCTTTGCGAAGTTCTTATCCAAAGCAATATAGAAACTATGTTCTCCGACATCGATTTTCTCAAACTCTTTACCCATCTTCTGGGTACTCTCGAGAGTTACCTGCCTTTGGGACAATGGGGGCCGAGGCTCCTTGTGGTCTACTGTGAGGAAGACTTCGATTACATTTCCTTTTTGAATAATTTAGCATTTGTTAACATTATTTCAAGCTTTAAGACTTTATTGGCAAACATACCTGTACTGCGGAAGGTGTGCTTGAACACAGCTTGACCATTTTCTCGAGCTTCCTTAGCTTTCTCCACTAATATGTTAGAGAGCTTTAGCTGATGGGCGAAGAGTTTTTCCAGCTTTCGACCAGAGGAGGCCGAGGATCCTTGTTCTTGACAACAGTTGAAAGGAACGTATTCAAGAGGAATAATATCGGCATTCTCAGGAGCTTTTACTTTGCGCTTTTCTCCTTCAGGATGGTAGGGTGGTGACTTCAGCGTTCCTCCTTTGGTTCTCATCGGTGCGAGCTCGTTGCTAGAATAGAACGCCATTTTGGTGTTGAAAATTCGAAATTCCAATCAGGCAGGATGATAAGGAAGAGCTACTGCTTAACATGTTACCATCCAAGTAAAGAACTATGTTCAACAGCTTCTCTGGAGTACCTGATATTTGGAGGTTTGTTGGCTGACTGGAGCAGAGTCGATCCGGACAGTTGAGATGGCTGAGGGCTTACGCAAAGGAGATGGCTGAGTGTTCATGCAAGAAGATAGCAGAGCGCTCAAGCAAGGAGAAATAAAAACAAAAGGCCTCGCTTAACTTCTTTCATTTTCTACTTCTATTACCCTACCTTTGGAAAACCAATTTCCTCATAGTTTGCCATTGCCAGGCACTTTTGCCAAACGGCCCTCCTGGTCCGTTTGACTCGCCGTAGCCTAGGGTATTATTTTGAGAATAAAGCAAGTGTGATTTCATTCATATTGTACTTGTTGATGTTTTAATTTTTGAGTGTATGATTTTTCTGTGCGTATGATTTTGGGCATATGATTTTGGGTGTATGATTTCGAGTGA
Source organism: Tuber microsphaerosporum (assembly GCA_003521225.1). Taxonomy (NCBI): domain Eukaryota; kingdom Fungi; phylum Ascomycota; class Pezizomycetes; order Pezizales; family Tuberaceae; genus Tuber; species Tuber microsphaerosporum. The sequence continues at coordinate 3,660 of QOVD01001745.1, read as the reverse complement.
GCCTCGCCCAACTCCCCCCCAACTCTCCCCACCGTGACACTCTTTGAGTTCATAACTATTTTACACCAAATTAACCTAGTTGAAACGTGACTTTTTCTTGTCTTTCCCACCGGTTCCAGTACGCTTTCTGGTTGGAGCCCTAATGGCGGCATTAGCATCTGCCTGGCCCCTTTTCCGAAGTATTCGTTGTACTGGAAGTGAATCAGCATTTCCCGGTTGGGCCTCCCTCTCGGAACAAACTTCTTCCTGATGGCCAGCTAAACATTCAAATGGCCAACATTTGGGTTATCTGGTTCATTGTTACTTTCAAGATCGCTCATTACTTCTGCCCAAATCTGAGGCTCCTCGTATCCAGATCCTTCCTCTTCCTCGGTCACTGCTGCAACATACATATTAACAGCACTATCCCAAATTCGTTCATTATCGCTTGATTCTTCGGAGCCTGCCAATTGATCAACATCTTGGCTGTGAGACCGTGGAGGGCGTGCATATCGAGATTCAATCAAGCTACGATCAGGGAGTTTAGGCCTTGGCTCTCTTCCAAATGCTCGTCTGCCATCCTAATTGACGAAAGACCATGCTGTGTCCTTCTTGTGTGACTCATCATCATTGGAGATACAACCATTATCTGCCTCGGTACCTTCCTCCTTCCTATCAGCCCAACAATGGTAATCATCCATTGCAGCTATTTCTTCAAGTTTTTCTGCTTTCCGTTTGCTATCATGAGCAGCTAGCTTCCGTCGTAATTCTTCATGCTCGTAGGATTTCACCAGCATTGATGCACGAATTGTACTGCTTTTCAGTCACGAGCGACGATACGGAATCACATCTCTTGCCATGCTAAACACCCGCTCTACTCCAACACTACCTCCTTGGACTGCGAGAATATCCCTAGCCATTCGAGCTAAATTGGGGAATCTCCCAGCATTAACCTTCCACCACTCCAGTATATTTGCCTCATAAAAAACCCCAGCTGGGCTATTCTCATGCATGGAATCTATGTCTTCGGTAGCGGGTTCGGGAGGTTCAATCTCAGAATCGCTTTCGATGTAAGCAAGTGTCTCACTAACCGCAATTGCTCTCTGTCTTGATCCGTGAAGCTGTTTAGATCGACTGTTCAGACCGTTCGGTGGAATTAGCACATCAGGGCACTGAGCGTTCATTGGGGCATAGTAAAGATCGTAATACGTTATGAACTCCTTTTTATATGACTTCTCATACGCAGTCTCGCCACTGGCATCATCGAAATCCCATTCACGAAATAGATTAAGTATGCAATATGGATTCAGGCAAGTGCCAATGCCGAACAAAAGACCTCTAGGGCTTTCTGTTTTACCATCGTAAGCAGCCGCCTTTAATTTGGCCTTCAGTAAACCTTCACGAATATCAACCTTCCATTGCATTCACTTCCGTTCCAACTTTGCAATTTCCATTTCCAAATGATCAAAGATATCTTGATACACCTGAAAAACCCGATGAATTGTAACCCCACGTGTTTTTGACATCCACAATGTCCAAAACCGTATGGGCTGAAGTACTTCCAAGATGTATTCAACCTGCTTCCACTCTTCTGGGGTTGACCACAGAGGCGAAAACTCAGGATAGGTTTGTAACCAGTCCTTTGTAAATTCCCGTAGCCGTACAGATCTCTCCAACATATTTAGACTTGAGTTCCATCGTGTTTTGACATCATAGAGGAGTGTGGTTGAGATCTTAACCCTATCATTCTTTATTTCAATGAAGTGTTGCCATCGCTGAGGTGAAGCTCCAATTGCAATACTCATTTTCCGATGCTACTGCACATACAACTTAATTAGCATTATCTCTGACTAACGATATCTCGTCTAGGAATGATGGGAGTATGAATCTGTGTGTATGCATTTGTGCATATGAATTGGCATGTATGTCCTAGGTATCAATGTCGGGATTGGGCAGCAAGGAAATTACCTTTTCTATCGTCTTGTGAAAGCCGTTATCTAATCTTGTAACCTTCTCGATATAATCCGCCTTAAAGCCAGATGGCATATGACCATTCCTCGATTTGACCTTGATTGAACTCATAAATGCACCAAGAATAAGCTGAATAATATGCGCCATACAGGGAATATGATTTTCAAATTGAGACCATTCAACTGATGATAAACTCCAGGCTTCGTTCAAGGCTTCTGCGAGCTTTCGGTTATTACTTGCACTATCGGTGGTGAAACCAAGGATTCTCTCCTGAATGCCGTATTTGACTAGGACCGCATCAATTATCCCTGCCATATTAGCCCCAGTATGAGACCCCTTTATCTCCTCAAACCCGATCAGCAATTCTTCTATCTGCCAACTATCGGAGATCCAATAAGCCACAATTGCCAGAAACGCAAGCTTGTTTGGCGAAGTCCAGGTATTGGCAGCAAGAGAAATCTTTCCCTCTGTTGGTAGACCTGTTCAAATACTGTCAACTGTAGAGTCGCCAAGCCATTTCAAATGTCTTGTCAATGTTGTCAGGCAGTGGATTTCAACACCTGGACAAAGGTACTTGAAAGCGCGACGAAAGGCAAGGTTGTTTAAACAATTAAATGCGAGATTCGTTGCAAGGAAAGCTTGGAGAAAGTATTCTTCGAAATCGTGTTGATTGAATCCTGCAGGTGTGGCAAGATCGATAATTCTACGTCTATTCCCCATTTTAGTGCCTCTTTGCAAGAGCGTAAAAACATCTGTACCGTCTGAACTTCCAGCCTGAGCATCAAATCCATTAAACTTTTAGGATTTTTGACAAGTGGAGGATCTGTTGTGGTCATGCATCGAGCTAGTACCTGTGCCACTCAGATGAGCTAGAACCTTTCTGCACATAATGCACATTACTCGGGGTGTGCCGATAACACAACCTAAACGGTCTGCACATTGTTGAAAGTATTTTCACATCTCTGCTCCTCAAAGATCAGAGTTCCATATTATCTTCTTCTTTCCAGCATATTTTGCAATATATGCTATATATCCTGGTGTCTCTTGCCACCACTCCATCCCCCGTCTGCGAATCTGGCTTCGGCCAGACTGCATCCCTCCTTCCCTGGCCTAGAAGACTGAAGGTCTCCCATCTCCGCAAGACAATACGCTACCAGGCTACAACCAAACTACCTCCCCCTGAACTAGACTTCCCCTCCTACACGGTGCAGGAGACACCTGCCCCTCGACTCGATCGTACACGCCGCCTACACGGCCCTGGACCGCCCTGCGTTCTTCCCCTTAGTCAGAACTGACCTCATGGACTCGACGCCTCCCCTCCCAGACCCCACGCTCATGTCCAAAGCCAACAAGCGCCTCAAGCTCCTCCTTAGACAATCCTTACTCACCTGCTGGAGAGTGAATTTCTCCCCTCCCCCGTATTACGAGTTTCCCCCCTCACTGTCACCTCACCCCTTTCAAGGTCTCCCCCACTTTGTTGCGGGAAGGATCCATCAAATGAGGGCCAGGAAATGTTACCTTGCTGGCCATCCCTCCTGGTACAATCATGACAACCCCACCCTCTGCCCACACTGTGAGGTGGAAGTCGAGGACTTTCAACACGCCATTCTAACCTGCCGTTCGAGATCGGAAGTGCGCTCCCTTTTCCTGCCAAGGGATCTGTCACTGGCCCCCCCGTCCCCCCTCTGGGACTCCGCCTCTCTACCTAAA
>QOVD01001739.1:0-11836 GCA_003521225.1 Tuber microsphaerosporum | reverse complement strand
CTATCTTCTTCACAACACAACTAGGGTGGTTGCCCGTACCCTACTACACTCAACATAAAGCTTAGCCACAAATGAATTATAAGTCCCAATTGAAGACTATTCATCATTAGATCCAATCATGTTTCAATTTTACTAGTTAGATTTCTCGATTTTCCCCCAGTGCCTATCGTAGAAATACGCAGCAACTCAGGTGATTGTAAATGCAACGATCTACTGCACACTCTAATAACATTTGTACAGCATCCTCTTCTTCATCACCACCATTCTCTCCCTCCTTGTCGTGCGCAGGAGCGAGACTACTTCTGACAACTCGCCGGTTGGTGAGAAGCACTCCCGCTTCTCATTCTCTAGGAGCTCCCGTGGCTCGGGTGAGGGCAGTGCAGTTCCTTCTAATGCTGTTTAAGCATCCTCCGCCGCCACCACAGCCCGTAACCGCATTAGAGCTCGACTTATAGTTCATCGGCCGCTGTGGAGAGTTACCCCGCTCCGTCCAACTTGTTATTTTCCTTTGTATTTTTAAACTTCTGAGTAATATCCTTTTTTTTTTTAATCCTTCTGGAGGAATTATATTTTTGATTAACTGGGAGCTTGGGGGATGGATGAATTATGGGAAATGAAGTTTTTTTTTGGGGGGGGGGGCAGTGGCTCAAGGACTTTCCTTTTAAGTGTTTTGGGGAATACCCCGGAGGAGAGAAAGGGAATGGATCATTTAATAAAAAGTGTTGAAGGATCTGCAGATAATATGTGCAATAAAATAAACAATGGTTTAAGTTAATGAAGGACATGAATTACTAATATGTACCGTACCGTCATTACGCTTCCATCTGTTTGACCGTTATCGGTATTAAATACCTGTACTAATCCCCACGGCGATACGGCATCGTGCCGTAGCTCTATCAACTACATTATCCGTGTCTGTCCATACAAAATCACTCGAGGACGATTGCAGCTGGAGTTGTTCGTGTATGGTTTCTTTCTTTCTCCTCTCTCAAATGCTTCTTTCAGGTCTCTATCATACCTCCTTTCAAGCAAAGTCCTCCCACCGGTATTCAGGACTAACAGGCATTGTCTTTTATTGTTCCTTTTGTCGTTGTTTCTATTATAGTATACAAGAATGGTGTACTATCCACACCTGACATTTAACTGTGCTAAGATGGAATCAGGAATCCGGAAAGGGGAGGAGGAGGAGGGAAGGGAAGGAGGAGCAATAGTGTCCTACGGGGTTGTTATGCGCTCTAGGGGGGGAGGAAGGGAGGTAAAAGTAATCTTTAGTCGTGGAAAGCGGCTGGTAGTATATATATATTATAGGAGTGTCTATGGGGATGCAAGGAAAGCGGCCAAAGGCGGTTTTTGGGGGCGATAGGAAATATTTTGGATTGTTGGGGTTAGGTTGTGGTGGGGTTTGAAGATTTGTGGGCTTGTAGCAGTTTCACTACTCCATTGCGCTGACGCAGGGAAGCTTGTGAGAGTGGCGTCCAGCCGGCGTTGTCAGGCATATTGGGGTTAACGTCTTCCCTTGCCAACAGTAGCTTCACTACTCCATCATGCCCATTCATGGCAGCCCACAAGAGCGGTGTTCGGCCATAAATATTTGGCCTATCGGGGTTAATGTCTTCCCGTCCCAACAGTAGCTTCACTACTCCATCATGCCCATTCTCGGCTGCCCACGAGAGCGGTGTTTGGTTATAAATATTTGGCCTATCGGGGTTAATGTCTTCCCTTGCCAACAGTAGCTTCACTACTCCATCATGCCCATTCCTGGCTGCCCACGAGAGCGGTGTTTGGCCATAAATATTTGGCCTATCAGAGCTGACGTCTTTTCGTCCCAACAGTAGCTTCACTACTCCATCATGCCCATTCTCGGCTGCCCACGAGAGCGGTGCTCGGCCACCACTATCTGGTCTATCCGGGTTAACATCTTCCCGCTCTAACAGTAGCTTCACTACTCCATCACGCCCATTCTCGGCTGCCCACGAGAGCGGTGTCCGGCCATCATCATTTGGCACATCGGGGTTGACGTCCCCCCGTCCCAACAGTAGCCTCACTACTCCATCGTGCCCCCTCATGGAAGCCGGAAAGAGTAGCGTCTGACTGGCATTGCCGTGCGTGTTAGGGTTGATATCTTTCTGTCCCAACAGGAGTTCCATCACTCCTGCAGACCCACTTTTTGAGGCCGATAGGAGCGGCGTCCGACCATTTTTGTCTGCTCTATTAATGTTAACATCTTCCCGTTCCAATAGTAGTTTCACTACCCCCTCATGCCCCCTATTAGAGGCGCACAACAGAGGCGTATAACCATATCCGTCCGCCGCGTCGGCTTTGATATCCTTCCTTCCCAACAATAGCTGCACCACCCCTTCGTGGCCCTCCATAGCAGCCAATAATATTGGAGTTTGACCATATTTGTCTGGCCTGTTGGGGTTGATGTGTCTCCTTCCCCGGACCATATTCATCACTTGGGGCATCTTATCCCACCGACCATCTGTGCCATCGGGCCTGGTAGATGCCCGGCCAAGAAGTAGCTTCACAATTCCCTCGTGCCCCTTCTCAGCAGCCCATGATAGCGCTGTTCGACGAAAGTATCTATCTGGCTTGTCGGGGTTGACAGTCTGCCGTTGTAACAGTAGCTTTGCTACCCCCTCTTGTCCACATATGGTAGCCCATATGAGTGGTGTAATACCTAGAAAATCCCTTTTGTCGAGATCGCAATTTGGCTGGTCCATAAGGGGTGTTGCGATTTCGGCAACTCCAAAAGCTGATGCACAATGTAGTCCGGTAAACCCGGTCAGGGGACCGTTAATGGGAATATCACCACTATATCGACCGGTCCTCGATATGAGATCTACGAGAAGTAGTCTAGTTGATACATGGCTTTCAATCTGACTGAAAAGCTTGAGCGCAAGTGATGCCACATCGTTTGTAGCCTCTCTTCTGGCATGGGCGCCCCAATATAGAGAAGAATATCTGAGGAAGGGGGTTGACTCAGGCAGGATTGAGAGCGTGGACGAAATGTTCTTGATGGTCTGGAAGTTAAGGTATGTCAGGCAGATTTCCGCCATTATCGAGTGAGTCGGACTAAAAAGGTTGGGGTAGGTGTAAAGATATTCCTGGAGGGTGAAATGAATCAAGCGGACGGTCGAAGCCTCCCTGTCGATGACAATAAGCCCCAAGCATCAGCCTAACAGTGTCTCCACCGAAGGAATTCTTTCAGCATTGAGATCCCTAGACCCTATCTCGACTGCTAAGGCGTGGGAAAGCTCATCGAGTTGTAGTAGTCTCTCCGAATGCGAGATCCACATCAGCGCTGCTATCCCGAGCCTAGTCTTCTCCCCACCCTGCTCCTTTACCCGTTCTATAGTCGCACCATAAACCTCATTCAAATTCAAGCCCTCCGTCATTGCCCTCAGCTTTTGTCGCCTGCCATAGGCCGTGGTTTCTCCCAGGATAGCTTCCATGGTTAGAGAAATCAGTAGAAACCTAGATATATCTATTAGTGGCGAATATAAAATGCATTTTTCCCTCATGATGTCTACTTACGTCTCGGGAATATTCTCGGCAATGCTTTTTATGATTTCGACCTCAAGACCACTATCCATTGCGTCTAGAGATGTATCCTTACTCAATCTCATCCGGATATATCTCACAGTATCGTCGTAATTGGGTTTTATGGACAAAATTTCCGCTCTCCCACCAAGATGCTTATCAATCTCTCCCCGGATGTGTCGTCTTCCGGTTAGGAATATTCGTGTGTTTGGAGACTTCTCAAGGATTTGCCTTAAAGAATCTAAAACTTCAGGTCGATTCTTTTCCACACATTCATCAAGAGCATCAACACATATATATGTCGGCTGTAAGGATGTGACAGTCTGCAGCATCTCCACAATTTCGGGCACTCGTAGTCCCCTTCCACCAATGACCTTTTTGTAATCCTGAAAGGTCTCCCTTATTTCGTCCGGGATCCTTTCCAATCCACCGACGATTTGCTTTAGTAGTGAACCAAGCATATTTGTCGGAGACTGCTCTTCCCGTGCCGCGAAATCAACGTAGAAACACGCAACAGCAATATTTTGCTCTTTGACCTTGTCGCATAGCCTGTCCACCACCAGTGAACTGGTATCCCTGCTCATTAGCACCAGCGTCCTTAATTTTTGTTCGAGGGTTGTCTCTCACCTGAGGTAGGTCTTGCCGACAGCTGGGCCGCCGCAGCAGAATAAAGTCGCATGCTCCGATCCCGCCTGCTGAGAGCCATCGCACCACCTATGGAATTCGTCTGTTTGTAGCAGCCATTCCCCGACGTTGTCGGCGCGGCGGGTGCGAAGGTCTTGATGTCGGATACGGGGCTCAAGTGGGGAGAGCCATGTTAGGATTTCAGACCGATCCTCGGCGGCGGTATAGTGATTTGACACATTCAACACGTTTGACACGTTTGACACGTTCGATACACTCGACACATTGAAAGAGTTGATATTATCTGTGAATGACCTTGACATTTTCCTTCTTTTCGTCGCTTCTAACGCTAAGGGTACAGATTCTGTAGTTGGGGGTGTTGATGAAACTCTAGAAAGCAGAAGAAAAGCGTGGCCGTTGTCCAACCTTGTGCATTGCCCAAATAGGGAGGTTTCTTTGCGACGGTGGTGCAGCACTGCAGAGCAGCATGAACTGTTCTTATATCCCACACAACTATATTAACTTTCTCTTTCTATGTGTGCATGTTCTGTACACCCTAACCCTAACCCTAACCCTAAGGTATCTTCAGGCAACTTTCAAAGAGGAACTGGTATCTATAATATTCTGGACTGCCATAGGACGTAGCCGGCGGAGTCAGCTTGTCATATTAGGCAGGGACCACCTGCAAGTATTGCTGTCCAAATAACAAAGCCAGAATAGATTCAGAGCAATACTGTTAGGAGGTATAGCTTTCAGGCTTCCTACCTATATGGGAAGAAGTGAGAGGGTCTAAAGGAGGATTTTCACTGATGGAGGATGGCTCCAAGATTGATATCTTCCCCAATAGTAGTTAGTTGAAATTAAGCAATAGGTTAATAGACTCAGACTAGGCTAGCTATAGTCCCGATTAGAACCCTATTGAGAATTTGAGGCAGATACTCAAACGACAAGTAAAGATGCGATTTTGAACACCATAGTAACTGCTTAGAGAAATTGCCGGACTAGTTTGTGCTGCTCAGGAGAAGTGGAATGACATTGAGCAGGTATTAGACACATTGGGAGCCCATGTATGCAATACTGGAATCTAGCACACGGACCTCCAAAGCTCACAGACCCCTGCGCACAGACCTCAAAAATACGGTCATCATACCCCTGCAGCCCCAATATTGGAACACTACGTTCACTGCAGCACGTGTGGTAGTTGCACTTGCACTCAGGAGTTTCCCTCCAGGGACCACTCGCAACAATACCATAGACGTCGTGGCCGTCTGTCCAACCGGATGCTATTCGCAGGATATATGAGAAGAGAATCTAGCTAAAATTATGCAAGTCATTCAGATCAAATCGATTGACGTCGCATAAAGTTATAGGCCTTCAAAGTTATGAGAGCTGAGAGAAACCAAAGAGTGGACGCTTGAGTGAAATCCTTCTATGAGGGAATTGGACACCAGTACGCATAGTGGAGACCAATGGTCCCACTCTGAACCAGTCAGTAAGGGAGAGGCATTGCGCGCAATTAGCTATAGGTGTGATTGCGAGAACAAGTCATCTCGAAACCTAATGCGTATGCAGCCTAAGAACTTGTACGCATTGAATGGTCTGACGACCAATGAGTTGGCTACTTCTTGCATGGTTTGGTGAAGAATGTTACAACGCTAGCACCTGTCAGACTGTGGGAACTCTACACTCCTATCGTTGAAGGGAATAACATACCCTCACAGTTAGAAGAAGAGTGTATGTCTTCATAATGCTAAGCAGGTAGTCGAACTCTTGTCAGGGTTGGAGAGTATTCACACTTTTTAGTTAGAAGTTATTAGTTAGCCCACGAACACTCATACGCAGAATATAAATATCGAACTGCCTCTCTTGCTGTAAGAATCATTGAGCACTGGAGAAGAGATCTTATCAATATAAAAAGTTATCACACTACAAACCTTTATCTTATCCTATCACCTTTTTATCACACGATTACTTCTCACAAGAAATAGTTACCTACGAGCCTTCCTAGACAAATCTCCGTATACATACACTCAGGCTTAGTTCGATATTACAGTTACATTATCAGCTACCTCTAACAGTAGGACAAAATAGATAGATTCATTGAATCTATGCCAACCAGGACACTTCGGGTAATTTAACATCATGGGGGTCATTTGGGATAGTGATATAGAGTTTAATTTTCAGTTTCTTGTATCTCATAATTTTGGGCTTTCTAGTTTACTGGTTTTTGTGTTGAGTTCTATTTTCATAATAGTAATAGTGTTTATTTGTTTTTTTTTGCCAAGACTTGTGTCTACTGTCTTCTTTAGTGGCACTTGTACTTTGAGTTAGAACAACCATAGTGAAGGGTTGGGCTTGGCATGTATGTTTTCTACTTATAAAGGTTTCTCAGTTGGACAACTAAACTACACAACGAATAATACTTTCTACACTTAACAAATCCATGTTCTGAGTTGTTTCTAAATCTCCCTAAACATTTCTTATTTTACTTAATACTACTATCGACTACTATAAAGACCAATTCACATTAAAAATGAGTGTTACAGTATAAGTTTTGATAAGTGTTACAAAACTTGTATACTTGTAGACTTTCACAAGATTTGTACTTGCAAATCTTAGGGCTTGGGTATTTCATATCATGACTAGTATATTTTGGTCAGGAATTTCACAGGTGAGTCAAGTACAACTCATACTTTATTTAAATTATTCATTTGATAATGACTTGAGTGTGTTATAAGCTATTATATTTTCATATGAGTCATGATAGGGACTTATAGTATAATGTTGATAACTAAGTGGGTGTGGAAAGAACTATATAAGAAGGGTAGGATTGGAGGATAGTTAGTTTTTTACATAACTATTTATTATTAATTCCTACTTAGACTTTTACAATAAAATACTATTATCATCTCTCAAAATCACTACTTAATACCAAGTGTATACCTTAATCTCTTGTCTGAATAGTGGATAAGACACCATGAATGATATTAGGAGAGTATGTAGTAAAGTTAAGATTCATCAGTCTCAACAAGTGAGCCTTCAGAACAAGTGCTATTAGTTTGCAATAGTAGTAAAGCAGTACAATCTATCTATTAGGTAAAGATAAAATAAGAGTTGTTACCAGTTGCATGATATATATAAGGAGTATTTCTAACAATAAGTAAGAAGCAAAGGGAAGTTTGACTGAAAGCTTTAATAGCCAAGACTAGAGTTTTACAGATAACTATCAAATAGAGTATTATACTTGTAGGCAAAATATCAGTAACTTGAATAACAAATTCTATCATGAATGCCTGGATATTTACCTTAAATAAATTAACTGGAAAATTAATACCCTTATTACTATAAAGTACTCACATTTTTAAAAAGAGTTTACAACTCTCAACAACAAAACCACAATGCAAATTACAAAACAACACCAATTTCAACAACAAGTATTTCAATTTCATTTCAGTAAAAGAAATCATAAACTAAAGTGATAAAAGTATTCTGAAATAAAAATTAAAAATGAAAAATTGAAATAATTTTTCCCATTATCTCTGATACATGCTTCAATTCTCTAAGTCATACTCTCAATTAAATGACTGATTTTCTCCTGAGAAATCAAATTCCACTTCTGAATGATAATTGATTTTTGGTGCTGAGTACCCTGTAATCTATGATATATGGCAGCTATCTGATCCTTCAATTCATTCCACAGAATTTGAATAGAATTGAGGTCAGTTATGTTAGCTGGCAAGGGGTCATGATATATACCTTCCTTTTTTTTGCCAGGATGAAGGTAATGACAAGAATATAGCTTAGTATTATCTTCCATGAGAACTGCACTTCCTTTAAGCTCCTTCACCATCAGCAAAAATTATCCATTGCACCTGGTGCCCCTGCTGCCTCAGATGCACCGGGCGCTGCCAACGCAAATCGACATTCTGGATGGGCCGTACAACACTCATTTTGTCTGGATGCAGACTCTTCACTTCCACTCACGCAAGACGCAAACCTCCCTCATCGGGACGCCCCAGATGCCCTCAGACGCCCGTTTCCTGGCACCCTATATCTTTCTTTTACTCTTTACATCTTCCCAATCCCGCTCACCCCCGGCCTTTCTCCATCCGGCTCTCCCCCCTTTTTGTTCTCTTTTGCTGCGGATTCGTCCGCAGTCTGTTCCCCTTCCTAATGCTCCAGACGCCCACTCCCTAGCACCCTACACCTCCCTGATGCCTTTGGATTCCTGCTCACTCCCAGCCTTTCTCCATCCGACTCCCCTCCTATTTTTTCTCCCTTTGTTGCGAATTCGTCCGCAGTCCGCTCCCCTTCCCTCCGCCCCAGACGCCCACTGCCTGGCACCCTACATCTTCCCGATCGCTATAGATTCCTGCTCACCCCAGGCCTTTCTCCATCCACCTCCCCCCCTTTTTTTCTCTTTTTGAGGCTGATTCGTCCGGAGTCCGCTCCCCTTCCCTATGCCATTCAGCTTCCTCCATCTTCCCTTTACCAAATCCCAAGACAGCTACTTCTGATCTGCCTGACACATTCCAATCCCTAAGCTTGATCCGTCCGACGCCTTTAGTATATTTCACGTTCCGCCTAGTGCCTTTGGTACTTTTCACCTTCCGCCCGACGTGTTTATTGGCGCGGCCAGATCTTCTGCTTTCTGTGAAGTACCTTCCACCTACCCCTTGATAATATGGCTCTTTGTTCGGAGTCTTCCCATTGTATTACTGGCCACTAATACCTCTCTCTGCCCCCGGAAGTGGATATCATGTCTTCCTAGTGTATCTCGAACTTTATTTTTCAGTCATTCTCCTCTGGGTCGGCCTGATTCATTCATATTCATTCTCGGGTCACTAAGCCCTCACCCTCTACTCGTATTCCCGGACACATTCACATTTTGAATCCAGTGTTTCATTATTTCTCTTATCACTATCTATAAAACATACACTATTGGGCGGGCCAGACTTGGGCCTGCTAGTCCGCCTGACCGTGTATGCCTTGACTGGCCGATAGATTATGTATGAATTGGAAGTCTGCCTCTTCCAGATCCATCCCAAATTCAAGCCTTAATGCCTCCGGATTGTCTGAATATCCCGTTGTACTCTCTACAGGGTTGTTGAGCTCCTTAGCAATTCTTTCCTCCAACGTCTGCCTGATATGTCTGATAATTCTAGTCTGGAATCCCCTACTCTTCTCCCAAGTGTCCAACTGACGTTTAAAAAGCCTTGTTACATTTCCATCCTGTTTAGCCTACAACTAGATTGCCTCAGCGGACTCCGGATGCCAGCGGCTTACCTCGCGAATTAGCATGTGTGAAGTAAACCTCATCGGTAAAGACACCAGTCTGCCAGCACCGCAGCACATGGCATAATATGGCTGTAGTCAGGCACAGGAACGGGCCATTAATCTTCTCCAGAAACTCTGGATCTATTCTGCCTCTCCTTTTTTTTACCACTATAAAACTGTGCGAATATCAGATCTGGGATCTGAGGTGCGAGGAACCGAAGTTGAAAATCCTGTTTACTCCTTCAGGTTCACTGGAGACTGAAATCATCAGGAAAAACGAAGCAGAAAAAGTTACCTCATAACCATTAGGGCTACAATTAAAGCGATCCTCCTTCAGAAAGGATTGCATCCTTCGTGTGCAGGCTGCCTGGTCCTCGGTGTTAAGTTTGTAGAGCGCTAACACCACTTTCTTTGCGCAATGCAGATACTGAGATCTGCTGGAACTGTGCTTATCCCGTATCTGTCCCACCACAGTCCGCCAGATTCAGTATTTGGTCCTGCTTACTACATAAGGGTAAAGTATTTCTAGAGGACTTGCCTGATTACTCGAGTGTGTGGTAGTGTCTGGAAAGTCGAGCAAATACAATTTACGCTGAGCATTGCTCCAGCATTGATGAACCTGGTCTGTCAGTCTGATTGGATCCGGGAATGGATCAACAAGAAGTACGCAATCACACTTTAGCTTCTTTGCCTCACTCTGAATTGTGAGCTCAATCCCAACAGCAATATTTCGTCGGCTTCCGGTCAACTGGGAACTCAGGGGCTGTTCATCTGGTACTGCCGCTCGGAAGGGGCCTGCGGGTGTTGGGATCATATTTGATCCGGCGGGCAAGGGGTATCCAGACAAGCTTGTATCCAGAACCGTAAAAAGAGTCCTGCTGACTCAGGGAGTAGGTGTTATCCATCCTGGCAATCCAATCCATATGTCCGTAGGCATGGCTGAGAGAGCCAGCGTAGAGGGTTGTGATTCAACAAACTCATACTCTGTCGTTATGAGTCTCTGTGCCCCATAATCCCCTAGGTTGTCCTCCTCGTCTGATCCAATTAAGTCCTCCATGCTCTCCTTACTCGAACCATTGTTATCATATTCTCCATCCTGTGAATCCATACTGTCCTCCACCGGGTCCTGCCATCCGGGCAGGTGATGACTAACCTGTCCTACCTGAAGCTGCGTTGAAATTGGCTGCGGGCTCGATGCCGATATTCTACGCCGGGAAAGCATACTGCTAGTCTGTGAGAGCGAGGAGGGCTGATGAGCTATAGGCTCTTGGGATTTCATTTTCCGGCTACGTCCTTCGCGGACCCTCCTCTGCCTCTGGGCTTGCCGCTGGGCTTCAGGTGATATGTTGGTGGTAGGTCGTAGCTGCGGCATTGAGATATTAGTTGTAAGAATAGGTCGAATTCTATGGTTATTGTAAGCAAATGTAGATTGTGTCAGGAAATGCAGACCAGCGGGCAATCAAGGTGGCTTGGGGGAGTTACTTATTGTAGCTGACAGCAAAGGCTGGGTCGCGTTCTTAAGGGGCCGGCATGTTTATAACCTGTCACTCAGTTTAAGATATCTTTTATACAATTATTTTGAATATGAACCGCATTCCTCACCACTGCTGGTAAAGAGAAGTGGCAGAGCAGTCTTGGAGTTACCGCTCATAGGGTTAATTAAACCTTTCTATTATCATATGGGGACTAAATCTATTTCAAGTAAATTTGCCAAGCGAACTATACTGGATGGGGCAGGGATACGTGTCTGGGCCAGGAACACTAATCTAGGAGGGTATAGGGTGAAGGTAAGTGCACATTATATTAGAAGCGCGGACATAGAGCGCAGACAAAAAGTGTAATTTCAGACGAAAGATGGCAAAGGAGCAAAGGAAGGGATGAAGCACGACAAGGAATAAAGCATGACAAGTGAGCGAATGGCCACCAGGATCTTTGGCACCAGGGCGGAGAAAAAATGGCCGGCAGGAGCAGGCAGAATAATGAAAGCAAGAAATGAGCACAAAAAAACAATATAGAACACTGAAAAAATGGAATCAAGATGCCATACCATATAAAAACCCCCTCAACATGAAAGCCTGCCCAAAGGAAAAGGAAAAGAAAAAAGAAAAGGAAAAGGAAAAAGGAACAGGAAAAAAACAAAAAGGAAAACAACAAGTGTGTGCTCCGACACTTTGGGTCGGGCCCGGGCCGCCCAGATCGGGTTTGCTTTTGTAACGGCCCCACGGGGTGGTGCCGTATATCGATAGGCTAACGATACAGTCTCTATACCAAAGTACGGTATCTAACGAGACTAAGTACCGGAGGCTTAGACTAAGTTGTTGTAACAATCTTCTTACTATATCGCAACTACTAAGTAGTTCCTAATAGTAGGCGTTTGGTAAACCTAAGTGAA
>QOVD01001738.1:0-11515 GCA_003521225.1 Tuber microsphaerosporum | reverse complement strand
ACTCTCCCTCTCCGACCTCCCAGGAAGCCCAACCCCCGACGCTCCCACCCCTATCGAAAACTACGCCTGGTGGCGCCGCAACGATGTAACCGGGGAATACGTCGGCATAGACGAGACCTGGAAATTCCTCTCGGACTACCTAGACACCAACGGTCCATTCGACGGGGCGATAGGATTTTCCCAGGGGGCGGCTCTGGCAGCGATGCTCCTCTCGCTATTGGAGCGAAACCCAGATAGGAAGAGGCCGGAGAGCTTTACGACGACCCATCCACCGCTCAAATTCGGTGTGTGCTATTCTGGCTTTAGGGCCACGGAGAATTACAGCTACTTTTACGAGCCGAAAATCAAGACGCCCGTGCTGCATGTTTTGGGGTCGCTGGATACGGTCGTTGGAGAAGAGAGGAGCTTGGAGCTTGTGAGGGCTTGTGCGGGTGGGGAGGAGGGGAAGGTGTATCATCCTGGGGGCCACTATCTACCTACCGGAAAACAGTATGCGAATATGCTATTAGGGTATATTCTTGAGCATATCAAGGCCCCTGGCGAGGAGGAAAAGGGAGTTAGTGTGGAGGATATGGATATCCCTTTCTAGAGCTGGGTTTCCTAGGCGGGCTGATGAGCCAGGGACAGGACAGGTAGAGATGGAGAGCGGTCCTTTAGAAGCGCTCGACGGTTTGGCACCTTATAGATACACCCTTTAAAACCCCTTACATAATACCAAAGTGGGAGCAAGTGGTCCAGTAGCGGATGAGGGGAATAGAGCTCACACTTTACTTGAAACATTTTCCACTACTACAACACACAAAGTTGAATAAGAAAATAAAGAAAGGCTCAATCACCCACAGCGATTTTACAAGCAAACCAAGAACAAAAAATGCGCCAAACCCGGATTGAACGGGTGACCTTCAGATTACCCCGAGTTTGATAAACTGAAGCGGAACTTCAGTCTGACGCTCTCCCAACTGAGCTATTGGCGCCAATGAGCGTGAGGTTAAAACAAGAAACCAAGTACCCTAGCAACAAAGGGAGCCACAATCTTGTATTACATTACAGAGTACATATTGATCCACTTTCTAAAAAAAAATTTCTCCCCCACGCCCGACAGGTCCACAACTTGACAAATCTCGTAGGGACCAATTTCTTGAGAGACTTTTATTGATATAATGAGGGTATAATGAGTTCTACAGCTCATCGTTTAGAATTTATGATAGGACAGAGACCAGAAGGAGAAAAAAAAAACGAAAACATGAAAAACCGCCGCTACTACCTATGCTGTAATCATATAATCTCACTCGAATGCAATTTGGTATCAATCGCCACCGCTATGCCGGATAGACGCAATGCTCAATCCAACATTAGAATCATATATGCTGTGTAAAAGAGGGAACGTATGTGAAAACAGGCAAACCGTTAACCAGAAAAAAGGCAAACTAACAATGTTGCCCTCCCTACTCGAAGAGTCTGAGTATAGGCCCTACCACCAAAAGCCATAGCATGTCCACAAGAAACTTTGTGAAGATCTCCATCTTGCTCTGCATGTTCATGGCTCTAACGACCCTCCTGCAGAACGCATCCACATTTTCCATCTCGTGAACTCCAACCTCCATAACACCCCCTGCTTGACGAGGGGCGATGGCAAGGCATCTTCCCGCAATCCCCTCGTCGCAGACCAGTCTTGAGACAGCGTCGACCACGTCATCCAATACCGCGATCTCCAGTCCTGCCAACATCACTTTACCCCCAATGGGAACTATCGGCGTGTCCACAAAGTATGGGCATATCATATTGATCCGGACTCCGTCACGTTTACTGGGAAACAATCTTATCGACCGGAACAATCCCAAGACTCCATGCTTGGTAGCAGAGTAAACTGCCATCATTGGTCCGCTCGTGAAGCTTGACATTGACCCGACAAGGATAAGTTCCCTTTGACCAACAGGGGATGACCGCAGATGATGTAGTGCAAGCTTTGTTGTGTATAAAACCCCTTTAAAGTTCACATCCACGGTTGTCATATCTGGCTCTGGAGGGTCAACGTCGAGAGGGATTTTTGTTGGAGAAGGTTCGATGAAAGAACCTAGCTCGGCGACACCTGCATTGGCGATTACAGTTGTGATCTTTCCCGTCGGGGAAAGTTTCCGGGCGCTACGGAAGAATTCACACTGTGAAGTGTAGGATGTGACATCGAGAGGTAAGAAATGGACACTATTTCAAGAGCAAGAATCACAGCAACATATCAGTGATTTATTATTTTCGCCAAAAGGCCAAATTTCAAATTTCGCACGTGAGGCTGTTTGTGCACACGCAGACAGGTGTCATGTGCGGAAAATAAACATACTTTAGATTGCCCGAGCTCTTCCGGACTTCTGCAGTAACCGACTCCCCGCGGGTCTCGTTAAGGTCACCGACTATCACGGTAGCTCTGGTTTGCTATTAGCTTCTCTCATAGAGGCGGTTGGGGTTTTAAGAAAAATTCACCCGAGTTTCGCAAACTCCCGTAACATTCCTTCACCTAAGCCTCGAGCTCCTCCGGTAATCAGAATCGTCTTCCGGCCAGCGGTGGTCACATTGTATGGGGCTTTGAGATCAATTGGGGTCGTTGAATAATAGACATCTGAGGTCGACAGGGTCTGAGAAGTGTTGAACATACTCGAATAGCTATGAAAGCCTTCCTTTGAGCACTGTGCAGGGTTGGTTGATGCAAGTATTTTGGGTCTTAAGGACAGGGAATACAACTGCGTGGTGATATGATAGGGGGCTTGGATGAGATCAAAATATAGATAAGATTAGATCAAGGTTGATGATCATGACCTCACTTTGCCTTGATCCTCTCGGGGACCTTTAACATCGTTCGATCGAGACCCCACTGATTCCTCAACCCCCACTCAGATACCTATAATTGTGGATGAGAGCGCCAGAGGTATCATCTTAATTTCTCGATAACTCTATTCTGAGTATCCTCAATTAGATGGTTGTCTCTCTCTATGGCATTTAAGAGGATCGCCCGCCTAGAGTTACATCCATTCCCCTCCACACCCCACCGCTTTTCCAGCCTACGATTCTCATCCCCATCCTCGCTCCGGCCCCTCAGAGCCTATAACTCACCCCGCCCTTTAGCCTTGTGTGTGCGACCTACTTCGAGCATTATCTTCAGCGCACCATGCTTCCACAATGTTTTCCGACGTCACATCTCGGCTAGCACGAAAGCCTACCTCCACCGCGAAGGTTTGATTCTATTGAGGGTGGTCGCCTATGGATACAGCTTCATTGCTGTTGTATTTTGTCTGTCCTTTGTCGGAGCCTTGGTCTATATCGAAACCCTTCGTCCTACACCCAAAGATATGCCATTCATGGCCCGATACAGCCTAGATCTATCTAGAGCATTGATAAAATGGACAAGAAACTACGAAGGAGCCATCGAAACCATGAGGGGTGTCGTTTCGGAGTTGGAAGAGGAAGGATGGGCAAGGAAGAAGAAGGGCTGGAGAAAGGGCTACATAACGAGCCTGAACTATCTCGCTGAGCTGGAGGAGCATGAGGGGATGATAGACGAGGCTAAAGCGCACTACCAACAAATACTACGATTGCCCCGAGAGAGCGAGTCCGAAGAATCACTATGGCGGGAGGAAAGAGTCACTGCAGCGTTACGGGTCTCCAAGATCTGCGAGTTCAAGAACGATCTGCCTGGTGCCCAAGCGGCATTAATGGATGCCGTTTCCTTTGCTAGTGTCAGACCTACAGACTCCAATAACGGAGACCGAATCTCGAACGGGTTACCCCCGCTCCCTGACCCAGCTTCAAAAGAGAATACGCCGTTGCTGTTAAAAGCAATCACCGAGCTCTCTATATTACACGCTCGTAATGACCGCAAATACCTGGCACTAGAGTTGCTGACCACCATATTACAAGCACGTCGCGCTGCCGCACCGGTGGAAAAGCCGGCAGCATCTGAGTCTTCGAAGGAGATATCGGACCCTTGTGCCGAGGCTGTTACCATGGCTTATATTGGAGAGTTGCTGTTTGCGATGGGTGATCAGCAGCAAGGTCTTGCATGGACTAAGGAGTCATACAAAAAGAGCGAGGCACTGGCGGAGTTGAGAGGGGCTTGTAAAGAATGTGCGATTGTGGCTGGAAGGAATGTGGCCAATATGTTGGAGCTCATGAAGGATAAGAAAGCTCATGCAGCGTCAAGTGGGGGTGGGTGGTTCAGGCTTGGGGCAGACAAAAAATTAGAGCCAGACGGCAGTGCTGAGGAGTGGGAGAGGAACGTCCTAGAGTTGGAGAGAATCAGACACACGAAAGGGAAATGAGGCCATCGCTTACACGGATCGATGGAGGGCTTGGGTGCTTGTATATAAAACGTCTCTATGATACAAAGTTGCTGATAGATACTTTCGATCATTTCAGGGCACCGGGCGCGCCGCCTATACCACCTTATACGTTCTCGTTCAGACAGTACAATTAGCAAATACCGTATTCAACAAAAATATGTCCAACTTGTGACCAAGATCCTAACCCACGAAGTTATTGTATAGTATATTCCTTTATCAAGGTATCCGATCAGGGTACATCCCGGAAGCCTGACCACCGATGCAAGTTCACAGTCCCCAACTCTTCTTATCCAGGTCCCCGAGCCGTGAGATACCAAATGAACCCTTCCACCCACCAAACACGCGTCCTCAGTTGTCCCCGCACTTGACATCCGCAATGGCCCTTCATGCGTCTCATGGGGACCCCGCGCCGCAAACACCTTGGAAATAATGACAGATATAATGCCAGAAGCCGGGAAGGGAAGTTTGTAACTCCCCCACCTCGATTTTTCTAATTGGTAGAAAGTAGTCAATTAGATTACTTTAAAGTTTAGAGCCACGGCGGACTCAATATTTGCACGCAAGCCACTCCGTGGCCAGGCTACACACTTCCCCCCTATCGCTTCTTGTGCCATATCCTCTTACCCCACGATCGAAAATCTCTATTATCGCGCGATCGACCACGTAAATCACGCAATCGAGTATTTCTTTTTTTCTTCCCTGCTCCTTTCCAAAGATTTTTCCTCAATCGTATCCTCGGTTGCGGATACGGCGGGGTTTGGGCCTATTCAAAGCGAGTATCGATTGGTAAATATGACCCCAAATTCCTGGTTATTAATAAGGCATCTATTTCTTCCCCAAGATGGACACAGAGCATCCTAGCTTCACGACGGGGAGGCTTGGCCTAGGGAGTTCTAAGAGCGGTGCGGTCACTCTGCATCGCCCACAGCGTGGGGTTTTCTCTGCGAGGGGCATAGGAGGCAGTTCGAGCGGAGCCCATCCCCCCTGTCTTCGACAAACACTTGATCAATAGTAAAGTGACCTAACTGAGCTGCCGCCCCTGGGGGTGGCTAGGATAGTACCATCGGAAGGGGATATGTGGTGTAGGAATGCTTTGAGGATGGGCTCGGTTTGCTTGGAGCCCAGTCGACTGGGCTTACCGGACCGGTCTCCACTGATCCCGCTTTCCAGCTTAAAAGGCCGGTCACGATTACCCGGGGGTGTCAGGGCCACGTCAATTGGGTCTGCGCTCTGCAGTGTCCGCATCGAGGGAATGTATCATCTCATTGCTTTCTATACGGGTTGCTCGAAAGGATGGTGCTTCATCATGCATCACTCGCCAGGTTTGTCCCCAGGAGCAGCTTGAACCCGCCTAATCCTTCCCCTTTCACTCTCTGCCTGCTGCTGCGTAAGGGATACAATCTCTAAGTGAGGTCATCAGCTAGCCAGTTGGAGCTGTTCTGGTAAGTTTGCTCACCCAGAAAACATTTGATCATGATCCTAGTAGGAGTCACGTGCCCCTACCGGCTCTTTCCCGACAAATGCTCGTTGCATGATTAGCATCGCTCCCTGGTGATAAGAGTAACTGGTGGGCATTGCAGTGCGGGTGGAAAGAACTGGCAGCTGAAAGAAATTCGTGGAAGATCGGTGATGGGTCAGCTCAATCGGTGGACACTGCCAACTCGGAATAATAGCTCGAGTAGATGAGAATCCTCATTTTGCTGCGAAGAAAGGACATGTAGGGTTTATTGTGATATTATAATGGTGCTAGAAAAAACGATCTGGTGGACAGAGGGGTAGGAAGAGGTGTCCTAGGGTAATCGGAAGGCTCCCTAGGTGTACATGCCGGTATTACTGTACTTGTAATACTAATAAATCCCGCAGCCTCATCCGAGGTTACTCTACACGCAGGAACTTGGCCCCTAGGTCTAAAAGCACGGCACCTTATTTTTTGGATTACTGGGGACTATCTCAAAACCGGAACGACGTTTTTGCTAGTCTACGCACAGGCGATTGGCGGGCCTTTGGGGCTTCTCCAATATTATGGATCCCATCAGTTGATACCGGTATTGCATCACAGGGGCCTCATCCTTCCTTTGTTACTACTTTGTCAGGGACTGATTTCTAAAGTTTGCACTCTTCTAGCAACATCTGGTCCTACACCACTATCAATATATGCCAAGACCCGATCAGGACTAGCGTTGCTTTTTTTTCACTCCCTGCCAACTTGAGCACGCAATTTCAACTCAAGATTCAACCATCGGCCCTGTCACTCTCACTGAAATAGATTCCGTCAGGAAATGATGGGGGAAGCGGAGAAGAGATGGCATCTGTACTTTTACTCTTGTCTTCCCCCCTCATCGTTTGATTTTACATTCTGACCTCATCCAAACTTCAGTGCTCTTTCAATAGAGCTACTCGAGTACATCAATTAAGCCTTTATCCCTCAACGGATATTATAAGGAAAAATATCAGCACATTTTTTTTGCGTGAACATCCAAAGGACTTTTGTTCTTTGCCTTCTTCACCTTTCACCTAACCCTACCGATCATACCTGGAAAGAACCAATAAGGCCTACACAAAATCAGACATCATGACCGTAATACCAACTGAATATCCTCAACGACCTATCCCCGAGCGATCTATGTCGCAGGGTGAGGAGTCAGGTTATGATTCCCCGGGGTCAACTACTCCCGGTTCGCCTGAAGTTTATTTCTCAAGTCCTCACTTGAAGCATTTGAATGAGCAATTGCAGACTCTTGAGCCGGAAGGCACGTACTTTTTCCATTACGAACTCCAGGTATCGGGCTTTGCGTTTATCTAACATTTATCACAGAAGTCCTCAAATGGTGCATGATTTCTCTCCCAAATCTATACCAAACTACAGCCTTTGGTCTTACTGGTCTCGTAACACTTGATATGCTGTCCCGTATCAATGCTGGAGGGCCCCGTTCAATTGATCTTATCTTCCTCGATACCCTCTACCATTTCGACGAGACCCTTGAACTTGTCGACAAAGTCCGTGGACGTTACCCGAACACGAAGCTGCACATCTACAAACCGGATGGATGCGCTAATGCACGCGACTTCGAATCTATTCATGGGGATAATCTGTGGGATACCAATGATAATCTCTACGACTATCTTGCCAAGGTTGAGCCTGCACAGAGGGCTTATGCAGAACTCAATGTGAAGGCTGTCCTTACAGGTCGTAGAAAGAGTCAGGGTGGAAAGAGGGGTGATTTGGATATCATCGAAGTGGACGATGCAGGGCTTATCAAGGTCAATCCTCTGGCGAACTGGACTTTCAAGCAGGTCCGGGAATACGTCACTAAGCACAACGTTCCTTACAACTCCCTTTTGGATATGGGATACAAGAGTATTGGGGACTGGCATAGCACTAGGTTTGCTTCCCCTTCATCTCCTCTTGGGGTTTGATTACTAATATTTTATTGCAGTCCTATTGCAGAAGGCGAGGACGAGCGGTCCGGTAGATGGAAGGGTACCAACAAGACCGAATGCGGCATTCACAACCATCGCTCCAAGTACGCCGAATACCTGCTCCAGGAGGAACAACAAAAGAAAGAAGAAGCCATTGCCGATGCCCTCCGTAAAGTCGAGTCACAACGAGCCATCTAGTCGAGATAGCAATGAAGATACAGATGATTCTTTCTCGTCATTACCGTCTATAATTATTTTGTCCTTGTGGATCTTTGTGTGCTGGTGTGTCTCCTTACTGTGAAAAACGAGTCATTTCGTTAGTTTTTTTCATGGGCGGAGAACGGCGTTCTATCTTTTTTTCATTATTTGTTTGTAATGGGTCATTGTCATGTCCTGTCATAGCTTACATACTTGTTCCTCCTTTCCCTCTTCCGCTCTGTAGTACCGGCAGCGAAGAATCGAGATAAGGGATTCCATCGCGAATTCAATTTGGACCGCCTTTGCTGCAGAAACGTGTATTCGAGTAGACTCTGAGCAGAGATTTCAAGTGCGTCCAAAATATCGCCGATTATTGGCATGCGATAGAACCTCCCGATACCCCGCAACAGTAGACTAGCCCGAGAGACTCGACTGGAAGTTGACATTCCTAGATCTACCCCCGGGGTAGGATGTTGATACCCCTTGGTCTGTATTTGTCGCTTTTTAGTTCCCTAGAATATTCAGAGATTAGGAATAGTTCAAGTGTCGCAACCGCGGGGGTGTTTTCTACTGGTCAGGTCACAGCAAGGGCTCCTTGACCATACTACCTTTGGCAAAGATCTGTGGCTAACCTATGCCATTAACCACACTAAAAAGCTGCGAAATCTGCACACAGATTAGGGAATGATTGTACAAGTATCTGCTGAACCCGCTGGAATTCAGTATTGCCAAATCGGGAGGACTTTTTCTTTTGGAACCCCGACGTTAAACTATACGATACCTACTTTCCCTACCCTATCTTTCCAATACTGGATTCCAAGGAAGTCACAGACAGACGCTTTCAGCACGCAGAGCTGGTTGATTGTTAGTGGCTCTAATATTTACAATCGCAGCTTAGTATCAGTAGACATGGCAATGCTATGCTTGTTATTTTAGTAATTCGGATAAAAGAGCCCGCAGGAACCGGGGCTACTGCTTAGCTACCGGTAGGCTACTGTGCCCACTGACCTGCCATGTTGACATGTGCTCGAGTATGATACCGTGCCCAATCGGTTGTTTTAGGCCTCCTAGTGCTCCCGCCGCTAGGAGTGCATGGCGACAGCAAACGTCCCCACTACAAAACCTTTCCCACCATAGCTCCTTCCATCTTACCCTCCACAAATCAACAAACTTCGCGAGAAGAAAAAGTCAACACATCTAAACCCAACTAATTAAGCTACTAAAAAATGTTTAGGCGCAAGAACAAGGCGGGCAGGAACCTGGCGGACATTGAATTTCCCCATGATCTGAAGGAGCTAGGGTGTGTTTGACTCCCTCCCATATTTGTTAGTGCGGCCTCCAAAGGAAGAGAGACACTGACTTGCGGCTTGACCCGCTCGATCAGTTTTTTCATCAACGAGAAGGATCAGCTTCGCCAAATTGAAAAGCCGGATGAAGGATTTGATTACTTTGCTCATGGAAGGCATCATGGGTACATGTATGCAGCGAATGGTGGCCACGGTGTGCCAAGGGAAAGGTTGAATGAGCGTCGCCGTGAGGCCGTTGACGGTACCACTCCAGAAAAACAAAATACATGTCCCAAAAAATGCACCGGAAAAGGCTAAGACGAACGAACGAACAGCATGTCTTCGCAGTATCATCATCACTCGGCTCGAAGGGCTAGGATTAACTAAATTACTACTGCCGCTCGGAGCGAGTGCAGAAGAACCGCATGTTCCCATTATGGTGTCGCAAAACCTGCAAACTTGCCACAAGGTGCTTGTGCTTTCTCCTGATTCTAACTCTGGAGGTCTCGGTATCTGGTGCATGCGTAGTATTGAGGAAGGCGCTTTGAATGTAAGGGGCATCGCCCTTTTACTTTCCCCCCTTCCTTAAGGAATACTCATACTAAGACGATATAGGGTGGGTCTATGATTGATGCGGTTAAAAGTGCTCTAGAATTGGGGTACGGAGTGGCTATCATGAACCCTGGGCAACTGCTCTGGGACTACACAACCAAGACTCCGGTCGGATTTGGTACATGGAGGGCGACTAAGGATAAGAAAATCGCTATCGACGCACTCAAGAACACGGTGCCATCGCACAAGAGTCCTCAGGAGCATGTGGACTATGTGTTTAGACATGTATTGGACAAAATTATTCCAAGTCATGCCGAAATTGATATCATGGTATGCGGGATGGTTGCATATTCTGTTGTCGTGTTTCTGAATAATAACTGTGGGTTCTATTCCGATGTTACCATGCCCAAAGGAAGGGGCTGCTATCGAGCACAACGCTGACTGCTGGTTTTGCAGGGGATGATTGGAAACACCGTGTCGTCGCCTTGGTCATGGCGGAATCTGCTCATTGCTTGCCCAACGTTACCAACATTGAACTCCAACAATTTCTTATGCAGGTTAATTTTCTCCGCCGCATTTGGCACTAGTTTTCAGATTAACAACTGTCTCTAGAGAGCCCGCAACTACATCGTCCATAGCAAGCCTCGCGAGTCCGTCATCCTCGATCCACGATTTGGCTGTGCTACCTTCTCCTCATGTAAGTTAGTTCCTCTTCCCATAGCCACGGCTTCAGATTTTCTCTTGCGCTAACCCCTTGTTTTACAGCAGCTACATCGCCAAACGCAATTATTCCAGCGTGCTTAGACTTGTTCATGGACTACCTTAACAAAGCGCATGCAGACCCGGAAAACTGCAACCCCGACGTTCCAGTAATTGTTGGGGATGTCCCTGACCATGAAGAATGGCTGAATGCAATGAAAAGTGTAGATCAAAATACTGCACTCCATGTATTGGATCCTGACTCGTTTTCTGAGAGCACTAAGGAGAGCGCAGCTGCAGAAGCTTAATGCATAAGTTGCGAACTATAATATCCAGCTCCTAAAAAAATGAAATAACAATTT
Source organism: Tuber microsphaerosporum (assembly GCA_003521225.1). Classification (NCBI taxonomy): domain Eukaryota; kingdom Fungi; phylum Ascomycota; class Pezizomycetes; order Pezizales; family Tuberaceae; genus Tuber; species Tuber microsphaerosporum. The sequence continues at coordinate 670 of QOVD01001738.1, read as the reverse complement.
CTACGTCGTCTATTTCCTCACAGTGATTGGCGTGTTCCCGTTTTTGTATTTTTGTTTTTCTTCATTTCGTCTTGTGTAACATGGGGCCCAAGAACCGAAATCCAGACCGCGCAAAACCCCCACTCCCTTGCGCCCCCCCACCACTCGCCCCAATGTGGCTGCTGAGGTGTAGGAGTTTCGACAGCTCTCGGGAGGTTACCGGTAGGGAGGACCAGCATTCCCAAGACACTACAAGACTTGTACCACCGCGTCTTAAGTGGCTTTCTTATAGCTCGCGAATCAATAAAAAAAAATTGGAGGCTGTTAGGGGTTCACATACGGTATAAATGAAACTAGAAAGCAACGATCAAGCTTCCATATTCTCCATGAGAGCCCGTGAATACAAAAACCTGAGTTCCTCCCCACTTCGTGCACTTCTTCATCCCGTCGATTATTCTTCTCCCACTGACATCTCCCCTGACACCACCACTCTACACTTTCTTTCCTCTCCTCAAATAAAAAGGTCTATCATTCACCACGATTAGTAGCCTAACAACTACTACCATGCCCCCAGTCATCAATCTGGATTGTCCTCTTCCCACCACTTTTTCTTTTTTTTGTATTCTTGTAATAACCGTCCTCCGTCGCAGCTACCAGAGGATGGTGGGAGCGAGGATAGTTAGGTATTATC
>QOVD01001737.1:0-19574 GCA_003521225.1 Tuber microsphaerosporum | reverse complement strand
TGGTCGATGGGGTATTGAAGACGCACGACCATCAGAGCTCAACACTTATCTCTTAATTGCTGTATTACCGTTCAGAAAACGTGCTAGACTGTTTTGGAATTATGTTGGAGGAACTCTTGCGGCTGAGGTGGAGCCGCAAGGTGTGGAGAAAACACCGGTGGTGAACGTGGCCGGAGGAATGTCTAGCAACACAAGAGTGAATCTCATCATTGCTTTTTAACATTAAGTACCTTTACTGATGAATTCTTAGATTTATAAGGCCATCTGCCTCTCGATAATGTACGAGCTCGAACTCGAAATTGCTCAGTTCTCCGCCAGCGCCCCGTGGCCGGACGTCATCCCCACAACCGACATCCTGAAGCAGCTGGAAAAGGTGGATTACTTCTTTTCACTTATCCCCAATGCCTCTAGAATCGAAGGCACAGCAGCCAGTGACCTCGATTTCCTCGTTGAAACCCTCGGTGTCCTTGTGGCAGGAATAGTACCAATCGGCGTGTCTCAATGGATGGGACAAAAGGTTATTCGCCTGGGAAACCGCCGAACACACCTCCGAACACAGGTCCTCGCTAGACTTGAAGCCGGGCTGGGAGCAATTTTTGATGACGTTGAAGCAAAGAAACTTAAAGGGCGAATAATGAAGGAGTGTGCCACTACGAAGAAAGCCTTGAAGCCTGCCGGGGGAACGATACTGAAGGTGGTGCTAAGCAAGATCGCTGCGTACTCGGAAGAAGACTTTAGCACTCTACCATTCTACGATTCTAGTCTTGTGAGCACAAAATCGGAAGTCTGGGCCGAGGCGGATGTTGACGGGAGAATCATTGCCCATGGGCAAGTGGTGGCGAAGATTGCCGACGATGAGAGGTATAGTGAGGCTATGTTGAGGGACATGGTGGATTCATGAACGGTAGAGTGGTGGGGGTAGGGGAAGGTAACGGTGGATACCATGCACGCTCTTTTATGTTTGCTTTGTGATTTCTTGATGTTTAGTAGCAATTAGTCGTACATACATACTTCAACTTTCCTAATTTAATTTTTGCTCCTAAAGTCTGAACTCGTAGGGGAGATTTGCCATTAGGCTAATTGGTGGCTTGTGATTAAGACGGGAAGGGAAATATAAGCATTTCTCGTTCAACTTCTGGACCGCAGTCACTGTAGGATTGGAGTGAGCTAATAAGCAGAGGTTTTTCTACTTCAGAGCTCTACCAATCTTAGGTTCTGCATTACCCTCCATATTAGTGTTTAATGGGTAGCTCTCTGAAGTAAGAGTTACTCTGGCGTTGGAGCACGCTTGAACCTTCAGCATAGGGTAGCGTGAGAGGCAGCAAAAAAATGGTTGGTTGGGTGTCAAATGGTTTAAGTATGCCAAGGAATACTGACTACGACTCTATATACTCTGATGTGTTTATGAAAGTCAGAAGAAATAACTTGTTTCCATGGAGTATAGTGAGGGGTGTGGGGAAATACATCTTTGATATTCACAGAGGGGCATGTAGTCTAGGTCCTTGAGTTTCATTCGGAAGGTAGGGCAGGTAGAGGCGCTACTTAACTATGTTCAGGGTTCCGCAGGAAGGGAATTAGAGTATGCTGCTATGGGTAGTAGTTTGAGATGAGACAAACGAAGCGGAGGGCATGGGATGGAATAGGAAGAGCCTCTGGTACACATTAATCATATTACACTTTCTAGTGGAGGCAACTATGCTAATATAGGTGCACATTCTTACGAGAGGACATTAGTGTAAATGTGGGCCAGACAAGCCCCACGGGGTATTAATTTTATTTACATCCGGGTCAGTGAAGCAACAAACACCCCATTTTTCCTAATCTAGTTTGTTTTTTTTTAAAAAAAAGAAAAAAAGAAAAACACAAAGGAAATATTATCAGAAGTTTCACCTAGCATAATGGTTAGTCTAATACTTCATGAAGCTGATCTAAAACAAAAATACTGTGATCACTTGCCAGGTGAACATGAGTTATTCTTTGTGGCCTCTGTTCCAGTTTCTTTCGTCTCTATAAAGATCAAACCCACCTATTAGAAGAACGGCTCCGACAATCAAAAAAAGCAACTCATCTGCTTTTTTTCCCAGGTCTTTGACATCGCTTTGGACATTATCGACTTTCACATCCAATTTTGCAACGTTCTAAGCAATTGTAAATATATTTATCAAATAATATGATAGAGGGTCATGCTTACCTTGTTGAGCATATGAAATTTGTTGATAGAAATGCCGGTACTGGTTCCTGATTCGCCTCCCTTGGGGTAGGTTTCGTCAATCTCATCTCCCACCTGTTCAGTGTTATCATCAGAATGGGGGGTTTGTGGCATCATTGGGGTGTTAGTGGATTGGCGTCACAAATGGGTGGCAGGGATCACAAACTGTAGTAGTAACAAAAAAATGGATTACTTTGATATGGTGCCCAGCAGTTATAGTAAGGGTACGCAATTGATAGGAGAGGATGGGGGATTGATAATGCAAGGAGGAAGAGAGGTGTCCGATAAAGGGCATGTTTGTTTTGGTGAGGCGAAGAGAATTGGAAGTGTGCATTGTTTGGTTCTTGAACTGTGTGGTGGGGGGAAGGAGAAGTTTAGAACCTAAACGACAGCAAAGGACCCTTATATACTGCTGAGTGCAGCAAGGGTTACCCAATAATTAACTAATTTTTGGCCGACCATGCATGCCTTAAGCTAACTACAAAGGGAGATGGATAAAATCCAAAGATTAGCTCCTAAGCAAAAGGAATATTCTAAATTAGACTCTGAGATTAAAAAGACATAATACTCTGGTGACTCACCAGCCAGACAGAGAAGAATTACTTTTCTGTATTCACTCTGTTCCAATTCCTCTCATTTCTAAAGAGATCAAAGGTCCCCTTGAGAACAATGGCAAAGCTGAGAACAAATAGAGCTCTATCCTACTTTTTGTGAATGCCTTAATGTCTTTTGTGAACTTGATTGATTTTCCCAATTAGGAGATCAATGTTCTACAAATTCGTGAATAGTTTAACCAATTGCTCTTATAGGTGACAGACTTACTTTGTCAAGCTTATAAACCTTGCCAGTAGTGATCCCATTTTTGCTCTTGTACATTTTCTATGGATATTCCTCATATCTTTCTTGGCCATTTCATTCCTCTTATTCTGATAAGGAACCTGTGGCATAGTTATTATTTTCTTAATTCAATAGTAATAGTAGATGCTTAAGATAATTTACAACAGAAGTGACAAACTGTTAGAAATGCTCCTTAATTATGTTGTAAAACAAGTAACACCTCTTATCTTATCTTTATCTAATAAGTAAGATGCTTTACTTAAAGTATTATTGTGAACTAATAATACTTGTCATGAGTATTCACCTATTGAGATTATAAGTCTTGAATCATCTTGTATATTCTTCTGATGGTACCTTTCGGGTCTCTTATCTACTAGTTAGATATGAGGTTGAGATATGCACTCAGTCTATCAGGGAACAGTCTTTAAAGAGCATAAAGCCTGAGGTATTTGATTGTATAAAGTATAACTAGGAAATAACAGTGAATGGTTGTGTAACTTGAAAGAACTAACTATCCTCCTACCCTGCGCTTCTTATATAGTTCTTTCTGCAACTGGTTAGTTATCCAAAATAATACTTACAAGTCCCTATCGTGACTGATGTGAAATCATAACATCAGATAACTCAATGGAGTCATTATCAAATAAACAACTTAAACAAGATATGAGTTGTACTTGACTTATATGTGAAATCCCATAACCAAAATGTAGTCATGGTGTGAAATACCTGAAATCCTAAGATTCATAAGCGTGAATCTTGTGAAAAACTTCAAACCTTAACAGGTTTGTAACACAAGTAAACAGATTGCCTTGATACGGTAACTACCTGTGATAGCTAGTGTATGTATTTAATAAGAGATCATGGGGGATTGGTAATGAAAGGAGGAAGAGAGGTATCTGATGAAGGGCATATTTCTTTTGTGAAGCAAAGAGAATTAGAAGTGTGTTTTGTTTGGTTCTTCAACTGTTTGGTGGGGGGAAAGAGAAGTTTAGGGCCTAACCGACAGCAAAGGGTACTTTATACTGCTCAGTTGAGAAATGGTTACCCTACTTTTGCTTAAATACCGTATTGGCCGACTGGGCATAACTTATGCTAACTACAAACAGAGGCACTGGGTAAAATCTGAAGATTGATTCATGAGCAGAAGACAGGTCTCCAAATTAGACTCTGAGATTGGCTATTCATTAGTCTTGTTCGACCAGATTTCGGAGTAGAGATAGGCAGACTTAGTAGTGAAATCACAAAAAATCACTCTTCCCATCCCCACCCTGTCCCGATCGGAAATAATGTATTCGAGGTATCTCTATACAGTGCTAATCTAAGGGGGTTTCCCAACCATAGTTTAAAAATCGACCAATTAGCACTATTAAAATTGGATTATATAAGCAGTTTAAAGAGCCATGATTGGTTAATTTTCAAACCATGGTTTGCAGTCACGCCAATCAGCCCCTAAGTTCCTACCATGCCCTACCAAGCATACTTCTGTCCCTTTGAAGCCATTTTTCCAACACTCCCTATTGGAAATGCCAGCAGTTGATAGCGGTACGTGTATATATGCACTTATGGGACACTCATTTTCCTTTTTTCCTTGTCTGTTTTCCTTTCATTTACTCCCTTTTCACAAGCCACCTCACAACTCCTTAACCGCTTCAACACTAATCACTTTCCTTCACTTAGACTACTTTGCTTCACTCTACCAAATCATTTAGTCCGATCATTACACGGATTTTCAACCCCTCTGTTTTCACCAGTCCTAGGAGGTCCTATATCCTTCCGGCTATTTTACATCCCGCCCGCCGTATCCTCCCTTTCCTTTCCTTTCTTTACTTCCTCCTGAGAAAATATAGAAACATGAACATAACTCTTCCTGTCTTGCCCTGTCCCTGTTCGTGATGCCCACAGCTGTAAGCAGCGGCACGCGTATCTAGAGATGGGACAAGCAGTCATTGAAAAACATTCTCCAATAAAATCACCTCACCTTCCTCGCTATCTTCTTTACTTAAAGAGTCTTACAACTCCTCAGCTGCTTTACCCACTATTTTTTTTTTACCTGAGCCACTTTGCTTCATTCCGTATAATTCTTCCCTCCTCTCATTACCTCCATTTTCAATATTTTTAACATCCGCCTCCATCCCACCTCCCCGCCCTCCCTTGGCAGTTTCCCCGCCCTCCCTTTTGGAAATAATTGTACTTGGTATGGGAAATTCGTGCAGTGTGAGGCAACAGCGGTACCCATATGCACCTGCAGCGGGACACACAAGCTATGAAAAGTTTCTCCTGTTTGTTTCCCTTTCGTTCTTGTCCTTTCTCCCCCAACCCCCTGCTGCGTGTTCTTAACCTTTTCCCAGGGCCTTCCGTCCTGCACATTCATCTCGATCAACCAGAAGCTCCTTCATCACATGATGAGTGCTCAGTGTCTGCGTTAAAGCTGCTCCACTCCACTGGGTAAACCCTCATTACCACCCGTTACCTCCGCATCGACTATTTTCCACAATCCCGGTTGGAAATACCGCACTTGTCTCAGTAGGCGGATGCCAGCCTGTGTTGAAAGCCTTTCTCACTTAAACCCCCTTTCTTTCTTGCCTTTCCTTTCTTTTCTCCCTTCGAGCTCTCTTTCAACTCCTTAACCGTTTCACTACAAATTAATCTCGTTTACATAAACTGCGTTAGTAGGTTCTGCCCTTCTCTATGTACTCCCTTAGCCCGTTTATTGCCTTCATTTTCACACCTCTATTTTCAACCGCCCCCCCCCCCACCGTCCCGCACNCCCCCCCCACCGTCCCGCACCCCCACCTTCACTCCACATGGCCTGAGATCCTACTCCTACCCGGAAGAGGACTGTCTCACCTTATAGAGCTCTCCGTCCGAGCCAAAGATGGCCATCTGGGGATTCTGCTGCCCTGGACAGACTACTAACAACGCTTTAGTCCCGTCTGAGACACTTGTCAGTCACCCAGCCGTGGCCCATTGGGTACCCGGACCTTTCGGAACACTGGACGTTGATGCGGAAAACCACCAGATTCACTCAGCCGCAGCAGGATTAGCAGTGATTCAATGACTTCAAGTCCACTTGTGCCTTTGCTTTATCGACACTCTCAGGAACCTTATCGATGTCCTGTGCCCTCCTAAGTGCATTAGAGCCAAGACGGCAAACAAAGATAATAAAATTATTGAATTCCTAAGTATGAAAACAACATTTATCTCTTAAATTCACCAAAAGCTCCTCAAACCCAATTCCGTTATTCCCACCATGGGTGCAACGGTATCAGTGGCTGAGGTCGACGGTATGTTCCAGCAATTGAGAGCTTCAAAGTACCCTGTTTACTGACTTGATATATTAAATTCTTCAAGGTTCTTTACCAAGCATGGTGAGACCGTAAAGACTATTATCACTAGAGTACAAACTATTTTCGGCTCACAGGCCTGGCTCGCCGGCGTAATGAATGAGCCTAAATCTACCCCCGTGATTCACTCTGGCCAACCCTCAGCACTTCCCAGCTCTTGAACTGCGTCGCTGGCATGGAGCTGAGCCTTGAGGAGTTCTCCGCTCTTGAACAGCTGTTCATAATTCTGGGCGGGGCCCTTAAGCCGGCCCATCTTCTCCGAGAGGGCGTCATGGCGGAAGAGGGGGGGACTCTACACTACTCCATACTCTCCGGCGGCTAGGGGCCGTAGAGGACGGCCGGGGATGGTGGGGGGCGTCAGGCGACTGTGGGGATCGCGGGGGATGTTGGAAATCGGAGTATTATGGCAGCACTGGTACGCGGATGCACTAGTTAAGAACGCGCAAGCTATGAAAATGTTTTCACGCCTCGGTCTTTCTTTCCTTCTAATCCTTTATTCTCCCTCCTTCATTCTTCCACTTCACATCTCCCTCAAGTCTTTCCTTTCTTCAGCTTATTACAATCAATTATGATCTTCATCTCTGGAGGGTACAAACTTTGTGTCTTCGTTTAAGCCGTTCCATTCCGTTGTGTAAAACCCTCACTGTTAATCATTACCTCCGCATCGAATATTTTCAACAGGGGACGGTGGTGATATCACGAGTGATGTATCATGATGCTACAAAATTGGTTCGGAAGTGTATGAAATGATTTCAACTTGGTCTTGTACTGGTCCAAGTGCTAAGAATATTGCCCCCTACAGTCTGACCGCTCCTCACCTTCCCCAGCGGATTCCGTCCTAGCGCCCCCCCAAAACGGCGGACTATGAGAGGTAGTTCGTCCCCTCCTACCCCGAAGACGGACGGACTAGACGCTGGGAACACTGCGGGAGGGATGGCTGTTTCAGTCTGGGTTACCGGTAGTCTAAGGGTGAAATTAAGGCGTCTAGGTTGTCCAGTTTTGCTTGTGCTTTTCTTTTTTTGTATCTGCTTCTGTGTAATTATTATAATTAGCTCCTGTAAATTTACTTCTGTTACATGATCTGTACCTGTGTGCTTTTAACGTTAAGTCCCTGAACTAATCCTAATGTGAAAAAAAACTAAGGGTATTATGCCTCTGAAGAGTGGTGCATAGCATGTACTGTTCTCTGAAGAGGCTTCCTAACCTCAACTAGGATGCGCGGAGTTCTTACAACCGGCACCAAGACCCTCCAAGTCTTAGTAGAACTTGAATAAGTGAACCAAGAAGTTTGACTTGATATCCTACTACTTATGGGTATAGAGCATTAATGCGTATCAATGTCAACTCCTGGCTTGTAGTCATCATGGGATCAAGCCGGACCTCCTTGTTTTTGTCTTGTTTGAATATTGTCAGTCTAGGTTCACCCACATTTCTCCCCTTTCATTTGGTTTTGGTAGTTAATCAAATCTCCTTTCCTATGTAGAAAAATCAAAAATGAAGCTCCCTTTCTTCTGTTTAATGAATTTTCTTATCTGTCAGGAAAATGCTCAGGTTTTCTTGTCAACTATTCGACAACAGGCTCTAGATATTCTGCACTGTTTGGCCAGCTAGGGGACGGTTGAGATGTTAATCATACTGTAGCGAAATGGTGATTTCCCCCTGGTCAGTTTTATAGTCTCTGAATCCCCGGCAAATTTGCTGAGTGGGTTATTTAAGTGGTTTCTCGACTGATAAGTTTTATGATATCAGATCGATTGCAAGCTAAATAGTGTGGGGAGTTACTTGAGAAGAATGTAACCTCGCCCGGCTCCTTGGCTACTCGCAGTGATGTCTATAGAACAGAGTATCTAGTTGGTATTCACCACCTGCAATACTGGACTCTTTTTCATGCTGCATTGTTTGTTGCGTCGTTTATGGTGACTCGGTTAGTTCATTATTCTGGTTATTGTCTTACAGGATTGTTCACAACTACTGGGAGAATTCCTCCACCATTGAACATTGCTTTTCCTTTATCCGAATAAAAAACAAACACAGGTTATGTAAGTATAAAGTTGAAATCGGTGGAGCTTGTGGAGACTACTAGTCCGTAGCAGAGTTTATCCCCCATCAACCACTGTTCTGTCTTACTGATCTACATAAACCCTGCTATCCTAAGTCTCGATTTATCTACGCCAGGTGCCTTTATCCATTCATCGCCCCCCCTTCACAGAAATCCGCTAACCCTAATGCTTGTATTATTTTTGTTAAGTTTTTCTAGTCTCTGATGGATTACTGATTCCTACAAGACAGAGCCGGCATTTAAGGACAAGAGTAGAACCCTAAATCCATCTATTACTAGAAAACCTTGTGTGGAATTCTCGGTACTGTTTCCCTGGCTCATATTTCGGATATGTCCCACAGTTTCTTTTCTGGTGAGTTGGTGATACAAGTTTGTGAGAGATAATTTACAGAGAATCAAGGGGGTGGATTCCTTCCCGAATTATCGATTCCTTCATCCAAGTCCTTCTCTTTCCTTGGAGGGGGATCAACATCTCTTGCTGATCTGCTCCCTCCAGCAGCAAGTGTAGTCACCAAAGATCACTCGAACCCCAGCGACACACCTCATCCCCACATAAGAATTTCAAGAGTTTATTTTATTTTTAGAGATCACTAGGTAGCCCCTTGAAATACAAATAAGAATGCAAACAAAGAAAGTGCCTACAAGATATCACAAGGGAATTAATTCTCCTGCCTCATGACCCTGAGATAGGTTAAATAAAATTTCTATATAACTTTGTTCGGATCTACTATTTAATTGACCCACGGCTTCTACTAACTGGTTCTGAATTATGCCTTTCTGTCTACCACACAATCCGCCGATGGCACCCTTGATGAGCGTGTATAAGCGGTGGAACTTTTAACCCAATGTTTGTTGGATTCGGCAGGTTGGAGGAGAGCCGAAGAGGAGTCGACACCCGAGACACGCGTAGGGAAACTACCCACCTACCCTTTAGTACGTACGTGGACAGATGGAACAGGGAGAACGCGATTGAGAACGCTGAGGAAATCTTTCGAGACAAGTTCCTCAGAGTTGAAGCCGTCCGGAGTGTTGGCGGGTGCGACATTAACACGTGGGGGAGAATACTGGCATGCCGGGTACGGGCGGTAGTAGTCACGGTAAGAATGTCCGCCGGGAGATCTTTCTTAGCTAGGGGATTGTTCTTGTGGTTGATCTGGTTGCAAAAGTGCTGAGAGATTGCCCTGGCACAGTTCCGATTTAATGTGATGGGTGGCGGCGTAAATGAAGGTGAACAAGACACCACAGCCTGGACGCGGATCGGTATTGTCTGGTTTGGGTTGTGGACCTGATACTAGTATCAGCTTGCCAGGTATCTGCTGATATTGAGGGGAAGGGTTAAAATGCGCCTGCTTAGAGTGAAGCTCAAGCGCCTCCACGGTGTGAAGCTCCTGAGAGCAGTCACGACAGACCGCTGCCTGAAATATGCAAATTTAGCTCTTTAAAGTCAATCCTACAGTAAAAATGCTTGCTGGCATGGGTCTCGCTATTCTCTCTAAGCCTGTGGTAATACTAAGCCCCTGGACTCAACAAATTGACTTCACACTCTTGGAAATAAACACCATCACTGATCTCCCTGCACAGAATCTTATTCCTGTTCCAGGCCAGTTAATGCATGATATTGAACCGGAAGCAATCCCTCCCGACGTACATTCCTTGTTGTCTGCTGGAAAGGGTAGGCAGTCCACAACACCAAATCGGCCGAGTCTAACGTTTCCTTGGTGAAATTACATCTCGCTCAGGGCGGCGGAACGCTTCCAACTTACCAACCGGGGACCGCCACAACAGCCTAGGCCGCATACAGGGCCATGAAATAACTGGGGAGCCCACGAAACACACAGCTGTCCGTTCAGAAATATAGGACTCCCTCCGCTCCTTTCCCTCAAACTTCCTTTCCACTTTTTTTCCCACCACTACCGCACGCATGCCCCTGCTTCCATAACAACTGATCCTCACCATTTGAATTGCTCCACTGCCACTCGCAGACCCCGAGACTATGGCTGTCCTCAATAGCCTCTCGTCACCATCTCCTCGATCTTCAAATCCAAACACTCCTATCGCTCCATTTTCTCCGCCTCTTCGGAAGGCGTAGAGAAAATTGAGCTGAAGGACTCATCTCACCTCTTTTTCCTCTTCCTCCTCCTCCCCCAACCCACCACCAGAGCTACCCACCAGATTCAAAGTAAAATCCCTAGGGCCCGGAAAAGAGGCCTGGTTGGAAATTCTAGGTCTGCAGAACACAGAGGGGTATGAGGGATTATTACTAAACCGGTAGAATTACAACCGCGAAAGCTCTAGCATAATACTTTCTCTCCTTCCTTCAATAGCGGTGATATCTAGACCGATAACTTGAAAATAGGCCAAGATTAGGAATGCCCCGAAATAGCGATGGAGAGGGCGCCGGAGGGAGAATACCGTGTGTTGCACTCCCAGGAGCTCTAGTTAGTCATTTTCACCTTCCTCGTCATTGTATTTGTGGGTGGTGCTACTGTGTCGGCCACGGCTAGAATCGAGAGGAAGCTACCCCACATCCTTACCCGCTGCCTGGGGGAACTTGGAGAGGATCAACGTATGCACACGGCTTTTTATTCCCTTTTGTATTGTGCTGTAATCCTTGGATTGTGGATTATCTTTATTTTCAGGGCTTTCAGCCTCCGTCAACTTTCGTAGGTTCCTATTTGGAGTTGAGGGTCCTATTTTGTATAATATCTCGTTACAAGAGTGGGCAGTCTAAGGATATTTCTGCTCCCCGTTCTTGGAGGATTGTGTATAAAGACAGGTAGGTGAAAGAAGTGGGTATAATACGAGATCCCACACATCATTGCACCTGTAATCGTATCATGTTTCCCACAAAGCACAGTCTCGTAACCTCATCCCACAGCCCCATTCCATACAAGATAAATAAAGAAAACTATCATGTCATGAAAAGATTCTAACCCCTCACCGTTCCCGTCGCTCAAGCTCTTCTCCCTCCCCTACTCCCTCTAAGATTCCCTAACCCACCCATTTTAGATCACATCACCCACGAAGGCCTAATCCTTTCCCCTATACCATCCTCTCTCTTCTCTGCCAAGGGTACATTCCGCTTCGAAATTCCGATAACGACAACTTCGCGCTTTTTGCTGGACTCGGGTATGTTCTCGGGGGGTGGTGTTCTCGACGATTTCCTTCCTATTGGATGTCCCACTGTGGTCTTTACCGGTATAATACACGTTTTTTGGGGTTTTGTTCCGCCAATCTAACAAGTGCCAAGAAACGCTGTCAAATCATCCAGCTATCATATTGCAGGCCTCGAAATCTGAGGGAAAAGCCAGGCCACCACAGCGCCATTCCACTCTGATACATGGCATAGGATATTTAATAGTAACTACGAAGCAGCTAATATGAAGCAATCTCTGAGAAGTGTTAGTCGATAGCCCAGTTCACTTATCATTTGGCAAGGAAGAGGTAGTTTTACCATCTCGGCATCTTTAGTTCTCTGCTAACTCTGGAAGAACACAAATTCGTTCTCTCCACACTTTGGATATGGTTTCATGGACCTTGGTAACCATCCACTGGTTAGTGCCTCTTCCTACTCCCTACCGTAGAGTCTCAATAATTGAGTGATATGCTATGTCTTTGGAGTTGCCTCGGCTGCTGATGTCTGGTGTTTTATAGTTTTTTTATGTGTGCTAAACAGTGGTGTTTTTCACCTCTTTTCCAAAATAGGGAATGATTGGCCATATAGTACATTGTCCAATGATTTGAGAGTGACCAGCCTGGCCTGCCGGGCGAGCATGGATCACTTGAGTAGACTACCGGTGCTCGAGTAGAGAGCGTCACAGTCCACCCGAACAGGCCCCCCGCCCGAGCAGCTAAACCCAAATAAGAAGCTTTCAAATGGTTTTCTTGGCCTGGTTGGATCAACTGTGACGACTGTACTCATACTCACCACCGCCCGTTTCCTCATACAAAAGCCCACCTGGAGCCTGTTCGGGTGGACTGTGACCCCCACTACCATACTGTATCATAGGAAACTCAGGTCAATTTATTCATCCAACACCACGGGGTTATCACTAATTTGCATCAACCTCAACAACAGCGGAGAATTTTCGCTCTACACTGATAATATTCCTATCCTACATATCTAAAATGTCAAACGAGCGCCACAGGCTAGTAGTAGGCGGTATGTTCCCTTCGCTTGTGGTTCGAGATATTCTAATCGGTGGATGAAAGTGGATTTTGGCACGACATACTCTGGTAATTAGCGTCCATCCTTCAATAGCCAAACACCATGGCTAACCAATAGCTCCAGGGCTAGCATATATTCACTCGACTGAACCTGACTATAAAAATATACAAGTCATCGACAGCTGGCCAGGTAGGGAAACACCAACAATGTCAAAGTCTCAACCGAAATTAGCTATTCGGACAACGGCCCAACTTGGGGCTATGACATCCCCCCGAACGAGATCCGCCATGGTTATTTTAAGCTTCTCCTAGATCAGAACGCAGCAACCCAGTACGACAACCCCCGACTGGCCACATCAAATCCGCAATCCATGGGGCGCTTTTACGCAAACATCCCACTGCCCGCGGGAAAGACTGCGGCAGAAATTACGACGGATTACCTCAAACTGCTATACACGCGTCTTATGAAGACACTGAGTCCGAGGCTTGTCCACAGACTATATAATACGCCCATTCAATTCGTTTTGTCGACGCCGGCGATATGGAGTCACAAGGAGCAGAAGGCAACGTGCTAAGCGGCCAGGGATGCTGGATTTACGTCCAGGGCTGGAGATACATTGACAATGGTTTCAGAGCCGGAGGCTGCTGCATCCTATTGTCTTAAGGAGATTTACCACAAACGCTCTAATAGTGATAGCCCTCTCGAGGTAGGCTTTCTTCTCCCAAGGTGTTCGGTGTTGGGGTTAATGGAAACTAGTTGGGCGAGCGAGTGGTAATTTGTGATGCCGGGGGCGGAGCTGTGGTAAATTACTTTGGATCGCATTAGCTTTGAAGGTTGCTGAGTGTCTAGGATTTGATAACCTACATGGTCGAGAAAGTAAGTCCAAGGTTAAGCCTATACGAAGCCGCCGTAGGCTCGGGTGGGAAATATGGGTCAGTCGCAGCAGACAGAGCATTTCTAAGCCATTTAGGGTCCCAAATTGGGCCCAGCTTTAGGGAATGGCCCGCTCGAAAGGCTGCCCCACAGAGCTCTCTTATGTGCAGTTTCGACACGGCAAAGAAGGAGTTTGGAAGGACAATTTGTTCAGACTTCTGGCGGATTCCTGTTGGATATGTGAGAGATGATCCGGAAAATGGGATTGAAGATGCAGAATTGAGATTGACGGTGTAAGTATTTTAAACTAACCGATGCCAGTATTATTGAGGGCCAGTGTGACTGAAGCATGGAGTAGGGCTGATAAGGGTTTGTTCGACCCAGTCGTCAACCAAGTGATCTCCCTGCTGGGGCAGCAGGTTCGGGATTCTAACAAATTGGATTCTTCAAACAAAGTTTCTCTATATTATCCCTTGACAGTTGTTTTATGATTAAGCTAATTAATAGACAATCTTCTTGGTTGGGGGCTTCGGCGAATCTGCATATCTCTATAAAGAAGTGACGGCTTGGGTGAGACGGCAGTCCTACCAAATCCGAGTCATCAATCCCGATTTTTCGTAAGCTTGTCGAAATGGCATCAGCTAATTCCTATAATCTTGTACTAAAATTCTATAGCTGGTCTGCCGTGGTTATGGTCAAGACGATATTCTATGGGTCAAGTGGCCTGAAGACAAGGAGAAGGTAGTTATAATCTATTTACCATCATCACATGAGTTCAACAAAAGATGTAGTATGAAATATCATTGTTCATTCTATCCCTGTCTTAAAAAAAAATGAACAGTGTTTTTTTTCTTCACCGCCTAGTAGATTTATTCCATCCCGGAAAGCATTCATGAAACCTATCCGGCACTACCTAATAGTAATCACGATTCCAACTTCCGACTGTGTTACAGGGCTTGCCTCTCAACGACTATGCTTGACCAAAACACATTTTTTTACCATCGAACGATCCCAGTGCACCCCCTGCCCTTGAGCCTATGCGAGCAGTCGATACCACTTAACTTAGTATCCACAATTTGTACAGACTAGACACAGTGTATCTCCTTACCTCAAGTGTTAGATGGGTGGGGCTTCGGCCCAGCAGAATCGAGTTTCTTCTGGATTGGATGCGGGGTGTGTAGGGTATCCTTAGACATATGCTTTAATCTTGTGATTTCCGCTATGGCATCAGAGCGGGTGTGGGAGGTTTCCCTTTTGAAATCCTCCTGGAAGGAGTCGAGCTTCCTGTCCCGTTCGTTTCGCCTTTGATCGAGCAACTCTAATGTGGTACGGATATCCCGGACTTTGCTGCGGGTGGAGTTATTCACAGCAAATATGCAGATGGTTGAAACAGCCGTGCACGCTATGGTTGTCGCTGGCCCTAGGTATGCGAGTCCTTGATGAAATTCATCTGTCAACCAGTGATAAAGTAAGGATTAACAGGGGGGGTATACTTACGACGGGATGCCATCTTTACTTGACCGGAGCTTCTCTGAGCGTTGGGGGGAGATAAGCAAGGCCGTGGGAAATAGAGGAGTGGGAGGAAATCCTGGAGAAGGGGGCCTCACTGCATTTAAGTAGGGGACGATGGGAGCGGTGGGGCGTGGCGTAGTTGCAATCTTGGCGCCCGTTGGCACACGTGCGTTCGGAGTGATCTTCGGTGATTTATTATGCTGGAAAAGTGATTACGTATCATATGTATTGGCCACAAACTTATCGTACTTGTCCCCCTACCTTATATCGAGGCTGCCTGGTAATGTTTGCTTCTTTGTCTATTACGTTAATTTTTATCTTTCCCCATCTTTCGTCCAGGGTTCTCTACACTTAATTGAAGTACGAATGCCTTCTTCCCTGGGGAGGAATTCAGGGCACCAGTATTGCTAGCAATTGCGTTCATAAAGTATCACTCAGCAGGAAGAAACATATCATTTTTTTTTTGTAACCAGTCTCGAATTATAGATACGGTCTCTATATAGTTTTGACAATCGTCTCAAGAATCCTTGCTCTATCATACACCACATTTTTGTATTTAAAAAAGCACTCTATTATGTATTTTACCTATTGTTTCCGGCGGGAGGAAATGAAGAAAAGGAAGAAAAAACTTTATAAGAAAAGCCATGTGAGAATGTACAGAAGGGATTAAATATGACAGGGTGAAATCTACAAGCTATAAACTCGACCTTCCCTCGGTAGTAAAAATTTCGCCTCCCACCCTCATAAACTAAACTTTATGGAGCTTTGTAAACGGAAACTCACAAATCCTCGCCCAGCTGCGACTTATTTTTGACGATTTTTTCATTATTCAGACGAGGTTTATTGTTGTAAAGAATTTGCATCAGGAGAAGTCGGTTAGGGCTTCCGGCGGGTGAGATAGTAGGGCACCGGAAGGTATGGGCAGTGGGGGGCGGGTTCTTTTTCTCGCATTAGAATTTGGGGATTGGTGAGGAGCCTAGGTAGGAGTTATTTGGGTTGGTTGGCGGTTTCGATCTTGGTTTGGGGTGGGAGGAGTGGAGATAGCAGAAGTTGGGAAATGACATGTTCTTGCGGTCCGTCTTGGTGGTTATGGTCAAAACAATATCCTATTGGTTGAGTGGCTTGAAGACAAGGAGAAGGTAGCCAGAATCCATTTACCATTATCACATGAGCTTGACAAAAGATGTATCATAATATAAAATATCATTGCTCATTCTATCCCTTTCTCAAAAATAATGAATAGTGTTTTTTTTCTTCTTCACTGCCAGGTAGATTTATTCTATCCGGCACTACCTAATTATAATCATGATTCCAACTTCCCACTGTGTCACGGGGCTTGCCTCCCAACGACTATTCTTCGCAAAAATACATTTTTTTACCATTAAACGAACCCAGTGCACCCCCTGCCCTCGAGCCCTAAGAAGAGTCTCATTTATCGTTGCCCGGTGACAAGCCTATGCAACATAAATTAGTATCCACAATTTGTATAAACTGCATATGCCGTGTCTTCTTACCTTGAGCGGTCGATGGGTGAGACTTCGGTACAGAAGTGTCGAGTTTGTTCTGGTTCGGATGTGGGGTTTGTGTGGCATCAGTAGCCATGTACTCAACCCTGGTGATTTCTCTCATAAGGTCGTTACGGGTGTGGCGGAGTTTCCAAATGAGATCTTCCTCAACCCATTCGAGCTTCTTATCCCCTTGGTCCGTCTTGGCTTCATTCAAATCGACCCTGCTCCTGAGTTCTTGGACTTCGGCAGTGGTAACATAGTTGGCAGCGAAAACCGAAACCGTAGAAACCACTGTTCCTGCCAGGGTGGTTACAGGTCCAAAGTATTTTCCTATGAATCCTTGATGAAATCAATAATGGATAAAGTAAGGATTAGGGGGGGGTATACTTACGGGTCGATGCCATTTTTACTGACTGTAAACTCTCTGAGGCTACCTTCGATACGGCGCGGAAATCTCCATATGCCCGCTGTAATGAGCGAGTATGAAACGATTGATTGATCGACAGATAGCTAGAGCGAATACCGGTATTACCCAGCCAGTAGCCGTATCGTGATACTTTGGGTGGCCAGGTAGGTGCGGTATGGTTGTGTAAGACGAACAGGGCAGCGGGAGATGTAGAAGTGGGAGGAAATCTTTGGGAGGTGGGGCTCACTACGTTTAAATACGGAGTGACGCGTATCATAAAAAATACTCAGCATTTTCTAACATTTATACCAACCCAAGGGGCCATTGGCTGATTGGTGATTATGAGTAAAAAAGCAGAGCCCAAGAACAGTTGGCTAAACCCCGGAGAGATCCATTCTTTCTCTCTAAAACTTAAGGAATATGCGAAATATGTTTTCATTCCCTTTGATTGACTAGATTTCGGAGTAGAGAGGGAGACCGAAGGGTGGAATCACGAAGTATCACTCATCTCATCTCCCGCTGTCCCAATTCAAAACACCAGCACTGGTACATAGCAGTACGTGTGTTGAGGTACAGCATGTAAGTTTTGTAGATTACACAGGCGATGAAGGTGACAGTCCTCGTTTGTGGAACTTACAAAACTTGCACGCTGTACCTCTGTTAGCACTCATGGGGCACCCAAAGTTTCTTTCTCCCTGTCTTTGTTTTCCTTTGGTTTCCTTTCTTTCGTCAATCTATTTGACAACTCCTGAATATCTTCGGCACGAGTTACTCTCCTTCAGTTGAACCACTTCTCTTCACTCCGTAAAATCCTTTATTCCGATAACTACATTGATTCTCAACTCCTCCGTTTTTAACTTTCCCCCCTCCTTCCCGCTTCCCGCTTCCCCCGGCTGTCCAACATCCCTATCTTGTCTTTCCTTTCCTTGTGGCTACTTTTCTTCAGCTATCTGCTAACTCCATAACCACTATAATACAAATTCTTCTTGTTGACTTCAACTACTTCATTTCACTCCGCCGCAATCTATTAGTCTCGTCGCTACCTCCATTTTCAACCCCTCTATTTTCCACAGTCCCCTGCGGACCATCTCCCTCCCCGTTCCCTCTTCCCCCGCAGCCCGGAATCCTCCATGCCATCACTTTACTTTCTATTTTTTCTTTTGCTTTTCTCCAGCTATCGTACAGCTCGTGAACCGCTTTAAGGCAAATTACTCTTGTTCACTCCACTCCAGCGGAATAATTTAGTGGAAACCGGGGAGTGTATTCTTAAGGGTGAATGAGTAGGGCACAACTCTCCTTGCTCTCGATATAGGTGGAGGTGGGGGGGGGGCAACGCAACAGTGGGGTCCATTGGAATTCCGCGGATGGAGGAGGGGGTGGTGTTGTGGGTGTTAGTTCCGCTTGGTGCGTAATATAACGAGTCCTCGGGGGGTTCTATGCTAACGAGACAAATTTCTAGGGAGAAGTTTGAGGGGTACTATTATGCAGGCTGTGGCGGAAGCCATTGTACTTGTGGTGGACATAGCCGCCAAAGCAGATATACGCGACGTACACGCCCACCGGGGAATAAGGGACGGCACCGAAGCAATATATCCAAGTCGGTACAAGTTCGTGGTAGTTAGCTTTGAAGTGGTTGACGAGAATGGCGACGGTATCAACGAGCGGGGAGAACATATTCTAGTTCAGAATATCTATGTCCAAAATACCGGTGGTATGCCCACTCCAACACGCTCCATGATTCCGGTGCTCATCCATGGAAGTATATGGCTTGATCCAATACCCGAACCTGTCTACCTTCCGGTTGGCATACAGCCAGGCGAGACTGTTGAGTTTTCCGGCGTTCTGCGCGCCTTTATTCAGCAGGAACGTTCCCCACGCTAAATGGGAGTAAAGTTTTCGGTGATAGATGAGATGAAGTTGATTGGTGTTATGCCTGGAATTGATCGAGTGCTTCCCGACTTTTGTGGTTCCACAACTATTAATATTTCATATTCGTTAGAGCTTGAAGCACCGAGATTTCTTAACTCAGTCGAGCGAGAAAGTAATGTGGCCTTCTCATGGATGGTATGTTCTCGCTTTTTCCGATTTGTCTTGCCCTACAAAGAGCTAATGTTTGCATACCTAGTTGAAAAATGTTAGCACCAAATCATACGGAATTCGCGGCTCCCTCGGACGGAGTGCCGGTACGTGCCTCTCAGGGAGCGGGGGGGCCCGGGTATTTACCTTCGTCGATGAATCAAATATGGGAGACGCACTGGGCTTGGACCTTTTGGAGACTCTGGACCCCGGAACAGCGGTCACTATTCGCCAAACGTTCAAAGTATCAGATCAGGCTGAACCTTATTCAACAGGATCAATGACACTCGAACTTGTGCTTTCAGAGCCAGGGAATAACGAAGGTCGATATTCGCCACTAGAATCGGCTCATTTTCCTATGCGTTCGGTCATGCACTACCCACTTGATATGCAGATTTCTGCAAAGTATACTTACAACCCGGCGGCCGACTACTTGCTCGTTGTCAATGCCGACACCAAACGGGAGGTCATTCATCAGATATGTGGGCTTGTTGCTGATTTAGGTCTTCAACTTGATATTTGGAATATGAGTGTGTACGGAAATTTCCGAGATCCAAACTGCACCATCCCCGCGAACGCCGA
>QOVD01001731.1:7439-22334 GCA_003521225.1 Tuber microsphaerosporum | reverse complement strand
GCTTACAGTTCAACTCAACTAAGGAGGACCTAAGTTACCTACCTACCAACAAGTTCGCACTTCTTCTCTAAACATGTTTTGGACAGTGCACTCACCGAGAGTGTAGAAATGTATAGTATGTGTAGATAGGTAGATAGAGAATGTAAATGCATCCTTAGATAGATAGAATAGGGGCTACTGCATATGGTCGGTCGGTCATCAAAGGAAAATATTATTATAGCAAGGAGTGGCTTGCTTGGTTGAGGAGGTTAATGTGAAGCATGTTTTGGAGAACGGCGAATAAAATATTTGAATTTGGGAGAGGTCTGAGAAGCGAGGGGATAATTTATGGGGGGCGGAGGAGGGCTTGGAATCGTTTTGGGGAATTGGGTTTATGGGTGGATGGATGGATGGGTGGATGGGGCAGAAATGATTGGGAAAGGATTTTGGGGTTGGGGAAGGATCGATGTTTCCTTTGTATACAGCTGCTATTATAAATTACGAGGCTTGGGTTGGTGGATTGGGTGGTAGGGTGCGACGTTTATTATCAGGAGTGGTGAGGTGGTTTATTATACTTGTTCGTTGTTTGTAGTCAGTGGGTTGGATAGTTGTATGGTAGGTCTAATAACAGTTCGCGCACAAAATCACCATTTGGTCAATTCTACGGAGATTTTTTAGGCGCATGATAGGCAAAAACCGAGAACTTTGCCTCGAAAAGGGAGCTACAGGAATGGAAAGGGGGGGGCAGAGGCTCGTACAGAGGGGGCTTCTAAGGAATTCAATAAACAGAATGATATTGAGTTGTCTATGTGCTTGATTTATCGTAAAAGTGGATTTGTCCCATCAGAAACTCTAGAACCTCGCTAAGAAGGTAAGCATGGTTAAAAAGTACTAGCCCTGTGACGAATAGGGATTAATTGCTAGTAATTCTTCCTAACCCTAACTTCGATGATTCACTTTTTGCCGACCAAATACCTTGTTACACTCGCGTTTGAAAAGTCCTCGTAAAGAGGGGGTGGGAGATGGAAATGAAGTGGGTACTGGGACATGTGGGTATTAAAGAAAACGAAAGGGTGGATAGTTTGGCAAAAAGAGGAGTGTATATGGAGGGAGAGGAAGATGTCGTATTAGGATGGGGAAAGTGGGAACAAAGGAGGAAGGAGAGGCAGAACGAGAGTTGGAAAGAGTACTGGTTAAGAAGAGAAGGAGGAAGAGGATACTTTGGAAAAGGGAGAGGAGAAGAAGGACATAGGGGAAAGAGGAAGGAGAGCATATTTTTGTTTTAGATGAGAAGCGGACATGGAAGGATGAGAGGAACGAGATATGGGAGGGGTGAGGGTTTATGCGAATGTGGAGAAAGGGAAGATAGAGATCATATATTGATAAAATGTGAAAGATGGAGGGATGAAAGAGAGGTTATATGGGAAGCGTGGAGAAAAGAAGGAAAAGGTGGAAATACCATAGACATGGTATGGTTGCTATTCAAAGAAAAAGGAAGAGAAGCGGTAAAGTTGTTTGGAAACATGACGGGGTGGTTGGAGAGAAGATGGAAGGAGAAGAGAGAATGGGATGGGAAGAAGAAAGAGGAAAGAGGGGTGGGTTGGGTAGAGGGGAAAGGGAAAGGTATTGAGAGGAGACGAAGAGAGAAAAGGGAAAGGGATTTGAAATTGGGGAGAATAAGGATGAAAAAGTGGAGGGAAAATAAAAAGAAATTGTTAAAGGAAGAAAGGGATAAGAGCAAGGCGGTATCACCCATTGCAAGTGGTACAACACTGAGTGATTACCCGAGGAGGATCAAGGAAGGAAGGGAAATTGAAGAAGAGGAATTAAGTAGGAAGCATAAAGGCTTGGAAGAAGTGAAGGAATAAGGGGGAGGATAAGGTTTAAAAGGGCAAACAGACTAAATGCTATAAAAAGCCCGATAGTATTTTGTAGTTAGCAGACATGTTGGTAGCTAGTTACTTAATCGAAAAGTTTGATAAAAAAAAAAAAAAAAAAGTCCTCGTAACCAGTGTGGTTACGAGGACATTTTTTTCTTTTCTTTCTTTTTTTTATCAAACTTTTTGGTAGTGTCATTAACTATATACCTAGCTAACGATTTAAACATAGGCTATTGGGCGTTTTCTAGCATTTAGTCTGTTTGCCTATATAAACCCTTCAACTAAACAAAAGAAAACCTCCATCACCTAAAGCAACAATCGCAAACCTAACCAACATCCGGATCCAGCCCCCTCACCATTCTAGCGGCTCGGTTATACAGACCTTCCCGACATGGGTGTTTACCATCATTACCTCGGCACAAATCCCCCTCCTGCCACCCCTTTTCCCCTACCCCTGCCAATAATCCTCACATCCGGAGCCAACACCTGCATGTTCACCCCTACCACTCTTTCTCCAAAACCCCGTTGCCCCGGTAAGGAGAAGCCACTAACAATGGGTGATCCTTTTGCATACTTTCCCCTACCACATACAACACCCCATGAACTAGGTTGCCATGGCGCAAAGCCACCAATTACTACCCTCTCAACACTCCCCGAACTTCTAGGCCCTGCCGGCGCAGTCCTAAACTTGCTCACCACACTATCCCTCTCCCCACTCTCATCTAAATCATCCTCATTAACCAACACCTTTCTCCTTTTCTGCCCCACTGGCAATCTCATGTTAGGCACATTGGAAGCCCATGTATGGAATACTGGAATCCAGCGAACAGACCTCTGAGCGCACAGACCCCTGCGCACAGACCTCAAAAATATGGCCATCATATCCTTGCGGCCCTGACTTGGGGGTGGGCATGCAGGGCAAGGGCCGCCGGGCGTGATGGGAAGAATAGGGCAGGGGGGAGAGGTATGTAGGTGGGGGGGGTCTGGAGCACAGCCGATGGAGTGTTTGGAGAAAGGAAATTGGCGTTGCAAGGCAGTAGGCGCGATTGGGTAAGAAAACAAGAATCCGGACGTACCAGGCGTCTGGGGCGAGCTGGGCGGATGTCATGCGTTCGGGTGCAGATACGGTTTGCCGGACGTAAATTGTCTTTTTACTGATGTAGTGTCTAATTTCGTGATGGGAAGATTTCGCCTAAGCGTCCACTCTTTTGTTTCCCTCAGCTCTCTTAACTTTGAAGGCCTATAACTTTATATGACGTCGGCCAATTTGGTCCGAACCACTTACATAATTTTCGCTAGGTTCTCTTCTCATATATCCTGTGAACAGCATCCGGTCGGACGGACGGCCGCGACGTATATGGTGTTATTGCGAGTGGTCCCTGGAGGGACATTCTTGAGTGCAAGTGCAACTACCACCGGTGCAGCAACGAACGTAGTGCTCCCCCATTCTTTGTCCCTGATCCTGCAGTCGGGCGCCGCCTAGATTCACCCGCTGGCCTTCTGACACTTCACGTTCATCCAAGTCCCCAGTATGAAGAAGCCGAACACACGGGGGCTCCTGGACTCTGAATTCTGATTCCAGGATCCCCCACTGTGTTTGTATTCTTCATGCCGGGGACCTTTATTTTTCCTTCCGACTGTGTCCCCTGATCTTGGGCTGATCCTCACCGTTTTTCAAATTCTAATCCATCCTCCGCCGCCTTTCTCCGACAAAAGGCAATTGACGTCTGGCAAATCAGACTCGTCCTGGATGCCTGGTGCGTCCGGATTCTCGTTTTGTTACCCAATCGCGCCCACTACCTTGTAACGCCAATTTCCTTTCTCCAAACACTCCATACGCTGTGCTCCAGACCCCCCACCGCCTAAATACCTCTCCTACCTGCCGTCTTCTTTCTATCACACCCAGCGGCCCCTTCACGCCCACCCACCATTCTTTGTCCCTGATCCAGCCATCGCGCGCCGACTAGATTCACCCGCTGGCCGCCCGATACTTCACGTTCATCCAAGTTCCCGGCATGAAGAAGCCGAACACAGGGGGGCTCCTGGACTCTGAATTCTGACTCCAGGATCCCCCACTGTGTTTGTATTCTTCATGCAGGGGACCTTTATTTTTCTGTCCGACTGCGTCCGTTGGCTGATCCCCACCATTTTTAGTTTACCAACCCATCCTCCACCGCTTCTCCCAGACAGTGTTCTCTCTATCCGGATCCAGGCGGGCTTGTCCGTTGAATCTATAGTTCTTTGTTTTTAATATTTTAGGTTTCTATTTCTATCTTCTGACTAAATATGTACGTAGAAAGTTTCAATAAATGTCATTAAATGTCCGCAGATCAATCCGGTGATTTACTAGCCATTGCCTATCTCCATAAGGAACCACATGTGCCTGCCCAACCACGAATCCAATATCGATTAACCTCATATCCCGACCGTTGCGCCGCTTGCAGACTCGTATCTGCCCACTTGACCCATGAAATCTGCCACAGTTCACCGGATCAACTACTTGAACAAATGCTAGTCAACTTACAACCCCCGTCCGCATATTTCTTATCTTAAAAAGCCCTACCAAGCGTGTCACGGCCCGTCCGCGAAGTTCACCATACATATCCGGCTTACCAGCCTGTATCTATATCCAATCATTTCTGGCACTATAGTTTCGGAATGACTTCTTTCATGTACAGCGCGCACGATGAACCTGGAAGATATTAGTTTCTTGAAAATCTGGAACAGGAATTTCGAGCTGCGTGAATAGCTCAGCCGGACAGAATTTCAGTTCGCTGGGGTCAACTGGGAGCTGCTGTTCATCAGTCACGGCCTGGCGGATGTCGTTAACCAATTCCGCAGCCAAGTCGTCATAGGGAATTTCTAATTCATGGCAAAACTTGAAAACTGTGCCGACATTCAGGGTCCGCCCTTTCAGGACTCGCCGTGAAATCCCGTAGGGCAGGCAGGTCTCTATACCTATCCCTGGACTAGAAACGCTGACGTTGCCAGTTCCAACAGCATCGCCCACCGTCCGTAATACGTCCATTGTCAATAATCTTATTCCAATAGCGTGTTGCCGGCTGTATTGTGCCAAGATCTGTCGTGCCGTTTCAGTTTTATTTGACCTGCGGTACCCTTTCTTGATATGCTCTTTATGCGCCAGCTCACCAATATCTGTGGAATACATTGGAACAGACCCAAAACGTCGCACATGCTGTACAAAGTGATTTAGGTAATGCATCTTAATAAAATTGAAGTAGTTTTCTCGCTGTATCAATTCTGCCAATTGATTGGCCCTTTGAATCCGGGCTTCGCCCAGTGGCTGACGCCGTTTGGCAGCGGATCCAGTGCCGACCCTAGTTCTGTGCTTATTGGCAATCCGTTCCCTCAATTCCCGATCCTGACGTTCAGCCTGTGTGCGTACAGCCTGAGTTGTACGGAACTCGAGAAATATGTCCTTTGTTTTGTGAAAGGTCCGCAGATACAGTTCCATGTAACGGAGCGTCTCCGGCGTATGACTGTGATACTGAGTCATCAAGGTGAAATCAATCAGTGAGCAGACGCACTGTAATGCCTGCTTGAAAGGCAATTGTTGAGAACTATCTGGATTTCGCAATGCGGACGCCAATACGGCCGAAATACAGAGGTAAAGGTTTCGCATTTCGTTGCCTTGCCACTGCGTGACTTCTCAATAAGCCTTTTTTGGTGCACAGAAACCGGATAAGGCGGCAATTCTTTCCAGATATCATCGAATGCCTGCTGCCGTTTATGCTTTTTCAGGAATCCTTCTATCCTTTTCATCATATGCTTAAAAAGTCTGAGATAGATGTTGTGTAAAAGGTCAGATTTCTGAAGGATAGCGGGGTTTACTCGGTAGAGTCCGGAGAATACATTGCGGTCCATTTTCACCCCAATTTGATGAAACTAGTCCGCGATATGGGTGGCTTGAGTTTGTTTGTGCTCCTTTGTCTTTCGCGTATAATGGGCATAGTCCCGTGGCTTGTATGTGTTTTGTGGATCCTTACCAAGTTCTGTGACCGGAACTTCACACTGTGGGCAGGAATTACTGGTTATTCCGTGCAATGTGGTATGCTTAACATGGTCGGCAATCCATGCTGATAAGATTGGAAAATATAGGCGCATTTTTCCATCTGCGCAGTCCATCACGGCGCCGTCTTTGGTAATTTCCTGCAATGGGGCCAGAATGAGATCGAAGACAGCCTGCAGAGCATCAGCATTCATCTGCCGCTGGATTTCATTGGCGCGGACTGATTCATGAATGAGTTTTGGTGGCACAGGCAGCAAAGCAAGTAGTAGGATTGGCATCTTTGTTGGGCTGTTTCGCGTCCAGGAAAGGATATTGCCAATCGTTACATATACCGGCCACTCTTTCTTATCTCCAGAGAAGTTTGTGAGGTGAGTCTGGTCAGACAATCCGATAACAGGGACTACCGTTGAGCCTGCGGGGAGTGCTTCCTATTAATAGATCTTAGTACTATACAGGTAAGTGATCGCGGACTTATCATACCAGAGTTTTCCACCACCAATCTGCTGTGTGCATCTCAGAGTATAATCGATCACCACTTGAATCATATTCGCATATCGGCGCATAAACCATATCTGCTCTGTAAGCGACCTGCTGGATGAGGTAGCGGACACAGGATACAATATTTCGGTAGTAGAACGTGGTTGAATGTTTCCCGCTCTCTAGCGTTGCCTCGGTCCATGACAAATATTCTCTGAATGGGTCCAGAGTTTCAAGTTGCTTTTCCAATGTGTAGGCGGACCGAAATGATCCGCGTTCCATACCACCCAAGCCTTTGCCAAAGTAATCGTTAATTCACGTCTTCGGTACCTTGCTCTGTACAAACCAGCTAGCCAAATTGAAGTCGCGCTCGGAACAAAATGGGGCCCATGGATCATAGAGCATGGCCTGGTTAAGCTTCTCATATCCAGCAACATCGCCAATTGGTCTGCCAGCACCCGTGATCGTTTGCTGACTACATGGGATCGACTTATCCGGCTGTCGGGAAACGTCCTCTGAGTCCGAATCATGCTCTATATCACTGCCTGTCTCCTGTTCGCTTTCTGAATCATAGCCTAAAATTGCTGGGTCAGACTCATAGTCAGAATTTCCCCTGCACTCTGCAAATTCATCTGCGTCACTAGTGACGCGTTGGTTGACTCCTTCATCCTGTATAAAAGATGTCCGCGTGGATGAAGTTCCTGGCCCAGAGTCCGCGATCTCATTGTGGAAAAGCATAATATTATGATGTATCGTCCAAACGTGTTTTTCATAGGCAGCAGCGTGCTGATAACGCCGGCAACAATAGGGGCACTTCGTGGCCATCCTCCTCGTGTTTGCCATTTCTGTTCTGTTTCTGTTTCAAGGTGCTAGTATCCGGTAGTGAATCGGCTGCGGGAGCGGATGAATATCGTCTTGAAAGCTTATGTCCGATGGCTTTCAAACTTGAAACAAAAACACAGCAGAGTTCCGGTAGTTGTCGGGAGGATCAAGTAGTTGTGGTTTAAGCTTTTCAAGTTAGGTCTTTGGGCCTCTTGGCGGACCCCTGCGGCTCTTCTGCCGCTCAAAAGTCTATTTCAAGCTTATATAAACTTCAAGAAGCAACCTCATGTTCATCCTAAACCCTTCCATGTTTGTACAGCGTACAAGTGTTTACCAGATGAAAGCCGTCCGCGGTCTATAAAAGCCATCCCTTTCCTCCTTCCTTCCTTTCCTCTCTCCATCACTTCTCATCAAACACAAACTGACCAGAACTCTTCTCACCAGCATTTCCCATCGACTTTCCGCCGGCCGGCCTCTAGCACCAGTTCTCACTCGAGTGTACCGAGAACTGTATTCATTCGTGTAGTATATACTCTATTTTTTCTCTATCTATTTTGACAAAATGGCTAACCTGAATAATCCTAGCCCCTGTATTTAGTCCACGAAAGACTCATCTGACCCCCGACATATCTATCCGCTCCCTCACTTTCTCATAGGTGTGTAGCATCTAGAGTCTATCATTATCCTTTGATCTTTGTCACGCAGAATTTTGTTCTAAAACTCGCCACTGCAGAAATAATCCACCCGCCAAAGGCTGCGATAAACCCTCTCTCCCATCATGCCCGCATCAATGAGCGGACTTACTCGCACTAGAACGAAGTGCCATAAAGGCGACGGGGACATTGCCTAGTGCAAACACATTTGCCGCTTCCCAGACCCCAGTACTACAAGTCCAGAGTACAAAACTTGGCGGGACGCCATCAAGAAGAGGATGGAGCAGAATCGCATCTGGGGCTGGAAACTAGCCACCCCTGACCAGTGGGCGGCGATCCAAGCATATGCCCTAACTGTCGAACCCCTGGCCAGCAATGGTAGAGCTGCCCTCTGGCAGCAAAACTCAAATGCCAGCCTGCGTTTCACTGAATGTCTTGATTTTCTGCTTAAGGATATAGCGAGAAAGCATTCAAAACCGTTGAGTCGCTTGGGTGTCGCCGTTCCTCCGGCTGTCCCTGCTGCTCCTGCCGTGGCCGCAAATGATCGTAAGTTCCGTCCTTTGTTGTCCCTATTAATCTGCACGTCAATTTACTAATATGACATCCTAGGTTTTGCCAGCCCACATAGCATCCGCGTTTGGATAGACCGGCCATCTACTTATCGCAGAGACAACCCACTCCCCGCGGACTGGAGCATATTCCATGGAAGACACATCCGGTCATGGTCTGGGTGGAGATGACCGAACCCACTCTCAAGAGCTTGCATACGGCCCTTGATAGCTGTTTTGCCCCCGGTATCGGCTATCGTCACCTGGTTGGCGCCACCAGATATGCAGCCTTTTGCTACTTGACTCCCCAGAGAGCCCCCTGCCACTATCTGAAATGCTGGTCCTACATGATGATACGCAGATCCGCATGTGGTGGGGACAATGTCTGCCATCTGAACCAATGGACATGCTTTTTTGAAGGCATCGTACCAATAATCAAGAGCTCGGTACCCCGCCCCCTTTGGCCTATAGTTATACGGACTGGAATATTAGGGATAGTCCTGCTATTGACGCCGGGACGGACAAGCCGAGATCTGAGCAGGAGGCTTCACTGGAGTCTGACAGTGCTGATGACAATGATGGCCAGCCAGAATCCTCTGCCACGGCGGCAAGGCGGAGGGCATACCATGTGACGATAGCAACCCCTACAGCAAAGCAGGGGCCGCGCCATCTGGCGAAATCAACCACTGCAGCAAAGCAGGGGTCGCGCCGTGTAGCGACACCAACCCCTACTCGGGCGAAGGCGGTATATAGCGGGCGAAACCGAGGTGGGTTAGACGGAGCTGAGGACTCTTCAGCGAATTTTGCTGAAATATTCGTCCGTAATCTGTCTGTAGATCAAGAGCCTGACTCGGAGGTGATACCACGTGTTGCTCAAGGTATTCCTCATTCTGTCCCACTACCTGAAGGTTGTGTCCTGAGGTCCGGCAGACAAATACCAGGGCTTGTGAGGTACCAGGCTGATAGAAAAAAAGCACCTGTTAGGGCACCGGTCGATTCCTCGAGCAAGCGTAATCGGGCAGCTATGACTGACGATGAGGACTCCGAGCCCCCAGCTGACACTCGCGAACCGCCAAGAAAGATAGTTCGCAGGAATAAAACACAACCAACAAGCCGGAACACAAAATCCGGTGCTGGTAATCCGGCTGTAGCATTAGTGCAAGAACCACTTCATAATGCTAGTTCGCCAGTTAGCCCCCCGCCGTCTGCGGGTACTTCCCAAGTTTCCGCTGAAGACATTATGATAGAGTTAGGATGGTCCGCTGAGTGGCTCCCGACGGATGCTTCAGGAGCGGAGACTGCCAGCCCCACGCTGTCTGCTAGCCCCCCCCGAGATACCGCCGAGGACATCATGGGTGATTTAAGACGTTCCGCTGAGCACCTCCTGATGGTTGCTTCAGGTGGTCAGGCTGCCTTGCCTGAGGCTCAGGCAGAATCAAGTATTGGCTGGTAGGTTTCAAGTGCGGTTATCTAAGTCAAGTTCTTCTACGTTCGAACCAAAAACTCTCATTGGGAAGCTGATCACCTTGGCAACCTATCTTATCTAGCCGGCAATCCCGGTTCGCACTGACACAATATGTCTAACTCTTATGAGCGTAGTGGCAGACCCGAATCGCCAAAGCAGACCTGATCCGGGCGGCCCGGGCTAGACCCAAAGTGTCGGAGTACGCACTAGCTGTTTTTCTTTTTTCTTTTTCCTGTTCCTTTTTCCTTTTCCTTTTCCTTTCGGCGGGTTGTCATGTTGAGGGGGTTTTTATACGGTATGGCATCTTGATTCCGGTTTTTCAGTGTTCTATATTGTTTTTTTGTGCTCATTCCTTGCTTTCATCATTCTCCCTGCTCCTGCCGGCCATGTTTTGTCTGCCCTGGTGCCAAAGGTCCTGGTGGACTTTCGCTCACTTGTTATGCTTTACTTCTTGTCGTGCTTCATACCTTCCCTTGCTCCTTTGCCGTCTTTCGTCTGGAATTACCCTTTTTGTCTGCGCTCTATGTCCGTGCTTCTAACATAATGTGCACTTAACTTCACCCTATACCCTCCTAGATTAGTATTCCTGGCCCGGACCCGTATCTCTGCCCCATCCGGTATAGTTCGCTTGGCAAATTTACTTGAATTAGATTTAGTCCCCGTATGATAATAGAAAGGTTTAATTGCCTTATGAGCGGTACCTCCAAGACTGCTCTGCCGCTTCTCTTTAGCAGCAGTGGTGAGGAATGCGGTTCATATTCAAAATACCTGTATATAAGACGTCTTAAACCGACTGACAGGTTATGAACATGCCGGCCCCTTAAGAACGCGACCCAGCCTTTGCTCTCAGCTACAATAAGTAACTCCCACAAACCACCTTGATTGCCCGCTGGTTTGCATTTCCTGACACAATCTACATTTGCTTACAATAACCATATATTGAATTTGACCTATCCTTACAACTAATATCTCAATGCCGCAGCTACAACCTACCGCCGACATATCACGTCAAGCCCAGCAGCAAGCCCAGAGGCAGAGGGGAGTCAGCGAAGGACGTATCCGGAAAACGAAATCGCAAGAGCCTCTAGCTCATCGGCACTCCTCGCTCTGACAGACTAGCAGTATGCTTTCCCGGCGTAGAACATCCGCATCGGGCACGCAGCCAATTTCAACGCAGTCTCAGGTAGGACAGGCTAGTTATCACCTGCCCGGATAGAAGTGCCCGGCGGAGGACAGTATGGATTCACAGGATGGAGAATATGACGACAATGGTTCGAGTGAGGAGAGCATGGAGGACTTAATTGGATCAGACGAGGAGGATGACCTGGGGGATTATGGGACACAGAGACCCATAACGACAGAGTATGAGTTTGTTGAATCACAACCATCTATGCTGGCTCTCTCAGCCACGCCTACAGACATACGTATTGGATTGCCTCGACGGATAACACCTGCTCCACGAGTCAGCAGGACTTGTTTTACGGTTCTGGATAGCAGCTCGTCTGGAGATCCCTCGCCTGCCGGATCAAATATTATCCCAACACCGGCAGGCCCCTTCCCAGCGGCAGTACGAGATGAACAGCCCCCGAGTTCCCAGTTGACCGGAAGCCGACGAAATATTGCTTTTGGGATTGAGCTCACAATTCAGAACAAAACAAAGGAGCTAATGTGGGATTGGGTACTTTTTGTTGATCGATTCCCGAATCCAATCAGATTGACAGACCAGGTTCATCGATACTGGAGCGATGCCCGGCATAAATTGGATTTGCTCGACTTTCCGGACGCTACCACACACTCGAGTAATCAGGTAAGTCCCCTAGAAATATTCTACCCTTATGTAGTAAGCAGGACTGAATACTAAATCCGGCGGACCGTGGTGGGACAGATACGGGATAAGCACAGTTCCAGCAGATCTCAGTATCTGCATTGCGCAAAGAAGGTGGTGTCAGCGCTCTACAAACTTGACCCTGAGGACCAGGTAGCCTGTGCACGAAGGGTGCAATATTTACTGAAGGAGGATTGCTTTAATTGTAGCCCTAACGGTTATAAGGTAACTTTTTCTGCTTCGTTTTTCCAGATGATTTCAGTCTACAGTTAACCTGAAGGAGTAAACAGGATTATCAACTTCGGTTCCTCGCACCTCAGATCCCGGATCTGATATTCGCACAGTTTTATAGCGGTAAGAAAAGGAGAGTCAGAACAGATCCGGAGTGTCTGGAGAAGATAAATGGCCCGTTCCTGTGTCTGACTACGGCCATATTATGCCATGCGCTGCGCGGCTGGCAGACTGGAGTCTTTACCGATGAGGTTAACTTGACACGTGCTAATTCGCAAGGTAAGCCGCTGGCATCCGGAGTCCGCTGAGGAAATCTAGTGGTAGACTAAACAGTATGGAAATGTAACAAGGCTTTTTAAAAGTCAGTTGGACATTTGGGAGAAGAGTAGGGGATTCCAGACTAGAATTATCAGGCGTATCAGGCAGACGTTGGAGGAAAGAATTGCTCAGGAGCGCAACAACCCTGTAGAGAGGACAGCGGGATATTCAGACAATCCGGAGGCATTAAGGCTTGAATTTGTGATGGATCCGGAAGAGGCAGACTCCCAATTCATACATAATTCATCGGCCAGTCAGAGCATATGCGGTCAGGCAGACTAGTAGGCCTAGGTCTGGCCCACCCAGTAGGCTATGTTTTATAACTGATAATAGAAATAATTAAACGCTGGATTCAAAATGTGAATGTGTCCGGGATTACTAGTAGAGGGTGATGGCGTAGTGACCCGAGAAAGAATATGAATGAATCAGGCCGATCCAGAGGAGAATGACTGAAAAACAAAGTTCGAGATACCCTAGGAAGACATGATATACACTTCTGGGGGCGGAGAGAGGTATTAGTGGCCAGTAATACAATGGGGAGACTCCGGACAAAGAGCTATATTATTAAGTGGTAGGTAGAAGGCACTTCACAGAGAGCAGAAGATCTGGCGGCGCCGATGAACGCGTGGGGCGGAAGGTGAAAAGTACCAAAGACGCTAAGCGGAATGTGAAATAAACTAAAGGCGTCGGGCGGATCAGCCTTAAGGATCGGAATGTGTCGGGCAGATCAGAAGTAGCTGTCACGGGATTGGGTAAAGGGAAGATGGAGGAAGCTGGATGGCGTAGGGAAGGGGAGCGGACTGCGGACGAATCCACAACAAAAAGAGAAAAAAAGGGAGGGGAGCCGGATGGAGAAAGGCCGGGGGTGAGCAGGAATCCAAAGTGATCAGGAAGATGTAGTGCCAGGCAGCGGGCGTCTGGGGTGTAGGGAAGGGGAGCGGACTGCGGACGAATCCGTAACAAGAAGAGAAACAATGGGAGGGGACCCGGATGGAGAAAGGCCGGGGGTGAGCAGGAATCCAAAGGGATCGGGGAGGTGTAGGGTGCCAGGGAGCGGGCGTCTGGGGCCTCAGGAAGGGGAGCGGACTGCGGACAAATCCGCAGCAAAAGAGAACAAAAAGGGGGGGAGCCGGATGGAGAAAGGTCGGGGGTGAGCGGGATCGGGGAGATGTAAAGGGTAAAAGGAAGATGTAGGGCGCAAGGCAACGGGTGTCTAAGGGTGTCTGGCGCGTTCCGATGAGGGAGGTTTGCGTCTGGCGCGGGCGGAAGGGAAGAGTCTGCATCCAGACGAAATGAGGGCAGGACAGCCCATCCAGAATGTCGATTTGCATTGGCAGCGCCCGGTGCATTGGAGGCAACAGGCGCACCAGGTGCAAAGCATAATTTTTCCTGATGTAGTATGCATAGTGGAGACCAACAGTCCCACTCAGAGCCAGTCAGTAAGGGAGAGGCATTGCGCGCAATTAGCCATAGGTGCGATTGCAAGGAAGTGTCACAAACCTGACTAAGCGAGGAACATGGTTTCACATGACTCATGGGTATAAGTTATAGGTTTGTGATTTGTTTATATGACTTGCACTTGCGATGTCATCGTTATAATGTTATTGGTTGATGTTTTTCACATGACCACGATTGTGGTCATATGATGTATGACTTTCGCACATGACTCATATTACGAGTCATGGGTTTCACTCATGTGACGCGAGTTGCGCACATGACTTATTATTTGGATTATGATTGGTTTAGGTATGTTGGGCAGCGGACTTGTTAAAAGTCAGCTGATGGATTTTGCACATGACTCGCTATGAGTTATGAAGTCGTGTGACTCAAGGGTATGAGTCACCAGGGTTAGGGTTGTGGGAGGAACGCCTATATAAAGAGGCTGTGACCGTCGAGTAGTTAGGGTGTCCGGACCTTGGTGAAAGTACGCCCTTGGTTCTATGGCATGTCCCTCGCTGGGGAAAGCTTCGGTCAGTAACTTCGTGGTACTCGCTATCGTCCTCTTGGTCCGAAATCTCTCGAGCATGGCCTGTTTGTCGGCTGTTTCTAGCGAGTTGTTTGCCTTCCACCCCCTCTCCTCGTCCCATTGTTTCGTCCCATGGTCCGGTTACAGCCACCCTCTTGTTCCTCCCTTGCCTTCATTTTACACGGTCGGCTTGGATCACCCTCTCGGCTGGCACCCTCTCTGCCTGGTGGCTCCACTCGCCCCCCGCGACTGCCCATGGTCGCATTCCTCGGTTACGACTGTTCATGGTATTGCACCGCCTCCTTGAACGACTTTAAAGCCTTGGACGATGTAATTGTCCTACCGGTCTCTTTCGTGTTTGGATTGCTCCCGTAATATATTACAGCGGGTGATGGCCGGCCCCCTTACGAGATCGTTAGTGTTGTGTTTACTCTATGTCTTGTTTGGGTTTTCTTCTCATGGGTTTCCTTTGTTTGTGTTTCCTTTCGCTTGTATTGGTTACACGCTCCGCTCCTTGTTGTACTGCTTAGGCAGGGTTTTTAATTTTTTAGGGGGTAGGAGTTTATGGCAAGTGGTTTTCCTGTTGTTTCCTGCTTGTAGGGTTTTGGGGATTTACTTTGTCGTCCACTTCGGCCAGCCGATGTTGTTTTTCTCTCTTGTCTGCGGGATCTTGCAGTTGGGCCCATACCAGAGGGTCTTGG